>CM050173.1:63092982-63210482 GCA_027410445.1 Discoglossus pictus
CTGCGGCCTCGGCTGGTCCCAGGGAGGCAGGGCTAGTCCGGGGGGCGGGGCTGGTCCCGGGGGGCGGAGCTGGTCAGGGGCGGGGCCACTTTCCGGCAGCCGGGCAGCCGGGCAGCCGTGGGTAGGAAGGAGTGGGAGCCGAGCTAAGAAGAGCCGGGTGACCTTCTATGTAGGAGGGGGGAGCCGGACCGGAGGGATCCGATCCAATCCCGATCCGGATATAGGGGCTGCGGATCAACATGAAGTGACTGAAGAGGGTCTGCGGAGGGGACAGTGACAGCATGGAGGTGAGAGGAGAGAGTGACTGGGGAAGGAGAGAGCGGGGTGTATGGAGGAGGAGAAGGCTTGCCGAGGGACAGGGATAATACAAAGGAGAGAGTGAGTGTGTGGGGTTAGGAGGGAAGGACAGAGCAGTCAGCAGTGTGTATGGTGAAGGAGGCCTGGGGGGCACTGACAGCACCGAGGTGAGAGAGGAGATTGTGGCTGGGAATGCAGTGTGTGTGGGGACGCCGCACGGCTTTGCGATCAGATTGTTGTCAAACTGCGATTTGTCGCAAAGCGTGACGACGAATCGCAATTTGACAATTATAATATGTGATGTATAATTTCACAAATACACTATTAAACCTTATATCTAGATTGGTACATGTAAACAGTAATACAGCAATATTACTCACTGTATTAGTGGTGAAAAAACTGAATAATAAAATATATTAAAATATAATACCTTCTGAGGTTGGTTTTGATGTAGTTTCAGATTGCCTCATTTGTCCTAAATTGCTTTCCAATACTGATAAAAAACACAAAACAATGATTGTCGAACAGAGACAAAAATATACTTTTCGCTGTAGATCAAGTACAGTTTGGTGTCAAAATATCAAAGGGTCCAGTTTCCTTTTTACATAAACACTACTCTATAATGGTCACAAACAAAGGTTTATTTCCAACAAGAAAACCAGGTAATTTATTGACATAGTGGTTACACATGTATTATGCAAAAAGTATTTTCTGGTTTTATTGGTAAACCAGATTAAGAATGGAACACATTTTTGCTTGTCTCAGACTTGGGATATTTTAATTTCAATTTGTACAGCTGAGACAGCTATATAATGTAAACTAAACATGAAATAAGCTTGAGAATGTTGTGCTAATAATTCTAAGACCTAACATCACTTTCCCTTTTAGTATAAGTACAGTAGTGTGTGTATATGTGCATTTAAAGTGCTACGGACATGTCTTTAAGCCCTTTAAGTCCTTGGAACCAATAACTTGTGATCCCACTTTTGCCATTTGGGGCATTGGCGACTGGGTTACAGAGGGGGAATCGAAGCAATTGAATATCGATTTGCGATTTTAGCGTTCAGAACTTGCAATGTTAACCATTGAATTGACTCGGAGGCTGGAGCCTGTAACCCGATCGGAGCCTGCATAAAGAGGCCAATTGAATAGAAAAATAACTTACGGCCTCCATTACTGAAGCACAGATCTCCCGATGCCTCAATTGAATGAGGCTCATAGTCTCTGAAAAGATAATCATTTAGAAGATGATCAATGTTTATTTTATTTTAAACCAGATGACCAAAAACATAAAAGTCAATTTGTCCCTTTGTGTTTCAATCAATTCCAATATAGAAAATATTTTTTAAGTATATTAAGGGGAAGAAGACGAGGAAGGAAGCTATAGGAACATTACAATGTGACACAGGCCGTCTGATAATTAGTGACCAAGAAAAGGCAGATGAGCTAAATAGGTTATTTTCTTGGGTATACACAAGGGAGGTACCAGTGGTTGGGACACGGCAACATAATGGCGCTACACTACCTTTGCCAAATAATTGGTTAACACAGGATGTAATCCAAAAGAGGTTGGAAAAAATAAATGTTAGTAAAGCCCCGGGTCCTGATGGAATACATCCAAGGGTACTAAGGGAATTGGGTTCTGTAATAGCCAAACTATTATATTTAATTTTTCAAGATTTACTCAACAAAGGGTCTCTACCAGATGACTGAAGAAAAGCTGATGTGATACCTATAATTAAAAAGGGAGCAAGAGCAAATCCGGGGAATTATAGACCAGTGAGCCTCACTTCTGTAGTGGGGAAGCTTTTAGAAGGGTTAATAAGGGATAATATACAAGAATATGTCTATTTGAACAGGATTATAAGTTGGAGTCAACATGGATTTTTGAGGGATAGGTCATGTCAAACAAATTTAATTAGTTTCTATGAGGAGGTTAGTAGGAACCTGGATCAAGGCAACTCAGTGGATGTAGTCTTTTTGGATTTTGCAAAGACTTTTGATACAGTACCACATGGGAGACTATTGTGCAAACTAAGAGATACAGGAATTGCAGTAAATATCTGCTCATGGATTGAGAGCTGGCTAAAAGACAGGAAGCAAAGGGTTGTTGTAAATGGAACATACTACGATTGGACTAATGTGGTAAGTGGGGTTCCTCAGGGTTCAGTATTAGGTCCTCTCCTTTTTAACATATTTATTAATGACTTAGAGGTAGGATTGGAGTGTGGTGTCTCCATTTTCGCTGATGACATGAAGTTGTGCAAGGTAATTAAATCAGATGTGCTTTCCCTCCAAAGGGATTTAAAAAAAATTGAGGAATGGGCATCTAAATGGCAGATGAGATTTAATACGAATAAATGTAAAGTTATGCATCTGGGAAGGAAAAATAGCCATGCAATTTATAATTATAAGGGATTTGGGAGTGCTTGTGGACAACCACCTAGATAACAGTGCTCAAAGCCATGCAGCAGCTGCAAAGGCAAATAAAATATTAGCATTAGTGATGTCGCGATCATAAAATTTTTGGTTCGCGAACCGCGAACGCGAATGCAAACCGCCGCAAATGTTCGCGAACCGGCGAACCGCCATAGACTTCAATGGGCAGGCAGATTTTAAAACCCACAGGCACTCTTTCTGGCCACAATAGTGATGGGAAAGTTGTTTCAAGGGGACTAACACCTGAACTGTGGCATGCCGGAGGGGGATCCATGGCAAAACTTCCACGGAAAATTACATAGTTGATGCAGAGTCTGGTTTTAAGCCATAAAGGGCATAAATTACCTAACATTCCTAAATTGTTTGGAATAACATGCTTTAAAACATCAGGTATGATGTTGTATCGATCAGGTAGTGTAAGGGTTACACCCGCTTCACAGTAACAGACCAATCTCCCCGTTTAATGCACCGCAAACAACCGCAAACAGTCCCTTTGCACAACCGCAAACTCCCCATTTGCACAAGGTTGGATACCAAGCTAGCCATGTCCCGTTCCTGTCCTCACTGATGTCATTGAAGGTCTCTTCCTCCACCCAGCCACCAAGGGTCCCCGAAAGGTGACAACAAGACCCCTGGGAAACCTGCTGTGTTTGGTCTTCCACCTCCTCAAAGCCACCTTCCTCCTCTGACTCCTCTTCTTCAGACTCCTCTCACTGCGTGTCCTCTCTCTGCATTATTATAAGGTGTGTTAAGTAGTACTACTCTTATCAGTTTAATACCTGTTACAGCACCTATCAGGGGGCGTGTATAAGGCCTGGATTTTTGGAACCGGGAGATGGAAAAAGATGCTTGGTTGGTCATATCACTTCAAATTTGGGGCACGGCGCGTGCAATCAAAGGTGCCACCATGTAGGAGTAGCGACTTTGTAAGTACTACTCTTATCAGTTTAATACTTGTTACGTCACCTATCAGGGCACGTGTATAAGGCCTGGATTTTTGGGACCGGGAGATGGAAAAAGATGCTTGGTTGGTCGTATCACTTCAAATTTTAGGCACTTTGTGACATTAGCTTCTTACGCTCAAACATGTCCTTTACAGGCACCTGACTATGGGCAGATGAGCAGGAACTGCTCAAGGCGAGAGACGGAGTGGCGGATGGTTGAGAGGGGGCAAGGAGGACAGCAGTGTTTGATGTGGCTGATGATGCTGGACCAGGAGGAGGATGGCGGCTTTGAGTTTGTGTGCTGCTTGTACTCATGTGTTGGTCTGGAGTCACCCAAACATTAGGTCTCAACCTGTAGAGGATAAGGGAACCAGGTTACTCTAGACCTCATTCATCATTACAAGTTTTGACAGATTGGTACTATGCTTGCAAGCTACTGTGACAACAGATATGAGTGGCACTGTGCACTTGCAGAAGTTATATCATCCTCATCATCCTCCCCTGTATCTCTTTACCCCCTCCCTCATCATCCTCCCCTGTGTCTCTTCCCCCTCCCTCATCATCCTCCCCTGTGTCTCTTTCCCCCTTCCTCATCACCCTCCCCTGTGTTTCATCCCCCCTCCCTCATCATCCTCCCACCTCCCTCATCACCCTCCCCTGTGTCTCTTCCCCCCTCCATCATCATCCTCCCCTCTGTCTCTTTCCCACCTCCCTCATCATCCTCCCCTGTGTCTCTTTTCCCCCTCCCTCATCATCTACCCCTTTGTCTCTTCCCCCCCTCCCTCATCATCCTCCCCTGTGTCTCTTTTCCCCCTCCCTCATCATCTTCTCCTTTGTCTCTTCCCCCCTCGTTAATCATCCTCCCCTGTGTCTCTTTTCCCCCTCCCTCATCATCTTCCCCTTTGTCTCTTCCCCCCTACCTCATCATCCTCCCCTGTGTCTCTTTGCCCCCTTCCTCATCACCCTCCCCTGTGTCTCATCCCCCCTCCCTCATCATCCTCCCACCTCCCACATCATCCTCCCCTGTATCTCTTTACCCCCTCCCTCATCATCCTCCCCTGTGTCTGTTTCCCCCCTCCCTCATCATCCTCCCCTGTGTCTCTTCCTCCCTCCCTCATCATCCTCCCCCCTCCCTTGATGATAAGAAGGGAAGAGACACAGGGATAAGTGTGAGGGGTGTTAGGGTAAGGGGTGTTAGGGATAAGGGTGAGGGGGTTAGGTATTAGGGTGAGGGGTGTTAGGGCTAAATGTGAGGGGTGTTAGGGTGAGGGGTGTTAGGGATAAGTGTAAGGGGTGTTAGGGGGAGGCATGTTAGGAATAAGTGTGAGGGGTATCAGGTTTTAGGGATAAGTGTTAGGGGTGTTAGGGTTAGGGTGAGGGGTGTTAGGGATAAGTGTAAGGGGTGTTAGGGTTAGGGGTGTTAGGGATAAGTGTGAGGGGTGTTAGGGTTAGGTGTTAGGGTTAGGTGTTAGGGATAAGTGTGAGGGGTGTTAGGGTTAGGGGTGTTAGGAATAGGTGTTAGGGTGAGGGGTGTTAGGGATAAGTGTGAGGGGTGTTAGGGTTAGGTGTTAAGGTTAGGTGTTAGGGATAAGTGTGAGGGGTGTTAGGGTTAGGGTGAGGGGTGTTAGGGATAGGTGTTAGGGTGAGGGGTGTTAGGGATAAGTGTGAGGGGTGTTAGGATTAGGGTGAGGGGTGTTAGGGATAAGTGTGAGGGGTGTTAGGGTTAGGTGTTAGGGTTAGGTGTTAGGGATAAGTGTGAGGGGTGTTAGGGTTAGGGTGAGGGGTGTTAGGGATAGGTGTTAGGGTGAGGGGTGTTAGGGATAAGTGTGAGGGGTGTTAGGGTTAGGTGTTAGGGTTAGGTGTTAGGGATAAGTGTGAGGGGTGTTAGGCTTAGGGTGAGGGGTATTAGGGATAGGTGTTAGGGTGAGGGGTGTTAGGGATAAGTGTGAGGGGTGTTAGGGTTAGGTGTTAGGTTGATTGGTGTTATGGAGAAGTGTGAGGGGTGTTAGGGTTGGGTGCTAAGGTGAGGGGAGGATGATGATAAGGGGGGGAAGAGACACAGGGGTGTCCTTGCAGCAGAGATCAAAAGAGTCCTTCAGGACTGTATTGCACACTGTGTACAGTAGCCTAGCTATGGTTTTCCCTATTGATGCAGTATCGCCTACACTCAGCCTCCTCTCAGTAAGACTGCAAGTTAGTTATGATTCCAAAATGGCTGCTGTCCATGAGTTAGAAGGCTCTGGAAGGGAGTGTATGCTGCTGATTGGCTGGAATGTGTCTGCTGACTGTGACATGCAGGGTCAAAGTTTGCTCAATGATAAAGTATAGGGGGCGGGTCGAATCTCGCATATGTTCGCAGTTCGCCGCGAACACGAACATGCTATGTTCGCCGGGAACAGTCCGCCGGCTAACTATTCGGGACATCTCTAATTAGCATGTATTAAGAAGGGTATAGAAGCCAGGGAAGCAAATATAATTCTTCCACTATACAAATCTCTAGTACGCCCTCATTTGGAATATGGAGTACAATTTTGGGCACCACTTCATAAAAAGGACATTTTAGAGCTGGAATAAGTACATAGGAGGGCAGCAAAAGTAATAAGGGGAATGGAGGGGCTAAGTTATGAAGAAAGACTAACCAAATTAAACTTATTTTCTCTAGAAAAAAGGCTTCTAAGAGGAGATATGATTACCTTATTTAAATACATCCAGGGTCAGTATAAAGATTTGCCAAGGGAGCTTTTTGTGCCAAGAGGTTTTCAACTGACAAGAGGACATCCCTTGAGGTTAGAAGTAAAAAGATTCCACCTTAAAGAAAGAAAAGGGTTCTTCACAGTAAGGGTGGTTAATCTGTGGAATTCTCTACCAGAGGAGGTGGTGACAGCGGATTCGATAGATAACTTTAAAAGGGGACTGGATTTATTTCTAATTAAAAAGGGAATTCAGGGTTATCATGGATAATTGGAGGGCCAGTATTGATAGTTAATCCGCATATTGCAGATCAGAGGAGATCTTAAAAGGTTGAACTTGATGGACTGAAAGTCTTTTTTCAACCTTAAATACTATGGGCCCTATTAAATTCCAGCCTCGTAAATAAGAGGCTTCTACTTAAGCCCTACGTACTGCAAAGTTTCTCTAACTTACAATGCTATTAAATTAGCCCTGCTGCGAGCAACGTATGAACTACGCAGCAGGGCCGTACGTATCTACACTGCGTAAATGTACATGAGGAGTGACAGCCTGCGATATGATATTGCAGGCTCCCACTCCTCATCAATTGCTGCGGGGGTCCTAAAAGGGACCTCCACGGCAGTCCCCCACATAAGCCCTGCCGTGGGGGTACTCCAAATACCCCCCAGGCACCTAAAATTAACCCCCCAATGCGGGGGTCCCCGTCGGGACCCCCAAAGTGTCCCCACATTAACCCCTTGCAGGGGGGGTCCCCGATCTGCATGCATCAGGCATTTAAAACGTTTAAATTCCCCGCCGCGGCTCCTTAAAGGGCCCGGGGCACACTAATTGCCAATCCCGGCCGCGGCACCTAAAATTAACCCCCCTCTATGCTGGGGGTCCCCATTGGGACCCCCGAAGTGTCCCCACATAAACCCCCTGCAGCGGGGGTCCCCGATCGGCACTGATCGTGACCCTGCTGCAATTCAATTTTAAATTTCCCGTCTCGCGGGTCCTTAAAGGACTGTAAAGGTCCTGAAAGGACTCTCACTAAATATATTAAGGCAACTATATTTAACCCATTAACTCATGGTGGTCAATACAGACCACCATAAGGCCTTAATTAACCCATTAACTAATGGTGGTCAATACAGACCACCATAAGTCCTAAATTAACCCATTAACTCATGGTGGTCAATACAGACCACCATAAGGCCTAAATTAACCCATTAACTCATGGTGGTCAATACAGCCCACCATAAGGCCTAAATTACCCCATTAACTCATGGTGGTCTATACAGACCACCATAAGGCTCTATTTAACCCCATCAGTCCCATAAGGGTACATTATTACCATTATGGGCCTGTTACAACCCAACATTAACCACATAAGTGCCATGACGGTCCTCAAGGACCATCATGACACTAACTACAAACACTACACTATAACCCCCAATAAACCATTTAATCTAAACTAACCCCCCTCTACACTAATCTATTAACACTTACACTACCTACCCCCTAATAAACCTCCCCAACACTCTAATTACAAAAAAAAACTACCTTACAGAAAACAAAAAAACCTACCTTACAGAAAACAAAAAAAACCTACCTTACAGAAAACAAAAAAAACCTACCTTACAGAAAACAAAAAACCTACCTTACAGAAAACTAAAAAACCTACCTTACAGAAAACAAAAAAACCTACCTTACAGAAAAAAAAAAAACCTACCTTACAGAAAACAAAAAAACCTACAGTACAGAAAAAAAAAATACATTACAACCCCACTCCCCACTACAGAAAATAAAAAAATTACACACCTGAAAAGGAAAGACAGATAAACACAATACAATACATACATTACATACATTACGTACATTACATACAATACATGACATTACATACATTACATACAATGCATGACATTACATACATTCTAAATATTCAACTCACCTTTCCATCATGTCCCGTCATTGTTTAGCTCTTCCGGCGCGGCCCTGTTAAAAAAAAAGCACAATACATTAATACATTAATACAAAATAAAAACAATAAATAAAATAAACATATAAACATCTAAATATACATTTAACTTACCTCCCAGCGATGTCCCCGGCCTTCTCTCCTTCAGCCCCGGCTGGGCTGCGGGTCCATCCGCGCTCTAAAAAAAAAACTAACGGAGGTCTGCACTGGCAGACCTCCCCGACGCTAATGAGCCTCCCGGAGTCCTTTCCGGGAGGAAATTGGCATTGGCGGCTTGTGATTGGCTGAAAAAGCTGTCAGCCAATCAAAAGTCGTCAATGTATGAGCCAATCAGGATGCGCAGATGTCTTCTACCAATCACTCTGTGGGGGTGTATCCCATAGTGATTGGCTGAAGGCATCTGAGCCTTGTGATTGGTTCCCATAAAGATAGACAAGTGTTTTAGCCAATCAGGGTGGGATATTGGGGTGTATCCCATCCTGATTGGCTCACACATTGACGACTTTTGATTGGCTGAAATTGATAGACAGCTTTTTCAGCCAATCACAAGCCGCCAATGCCAATTTCCTCCCGGAAAGGACTCCGGGAGGCTCATTAGCGTCGGGGAGGTCTGCCAGTGCAGACCTCCGTTAGTATTTTTTTTTTTTTTTTTTTAGAGCGCGGATGGTTCCGCGGCCCAGCCGGGGCTGAAGGAGAGAAGGCCGGGGACATCGCTGGGAGGTAAGTTAAATGTATATTTAGATGTTTATTTTATTTATTGTTTTTATTTTGTATTAATGTATTAATGTATTGTGATTTTTTTTTAACAGGGCCGCACCGGAAGAGCTAAACAATGACGGGACATGATGGAAAGGTGAGTTGAATATTTAGAATGTATATAATGTTTATTTATTTCATGGTAATGTTTTGTAATAATTATTTTATTTTGTTTGACCCATAGGTTAGTGATCTGAAGCAACATCTTAAAGGTAAGTGGTCTTAATTATTTTATTTTAGCTTAGAATTAGGGTCTGTGTAGTTAGGACTGTAATTATTTTATTTTAGTTTAGAATAAGGGTCTGTGTATGTAGTTAGGACTGTAATTATTTTAGTTTAGTTTAGAATAAGGGTCTGTGTATGTAGTTAGAATTTATTGTATATTAGATAGATAGGGGGATTTATTTGATATAGTTAGGATTTATTTTAAATTAAATAGATTGTATGTTAGATAGATAGGGGGTATTTGATTTGGACTATATGTAATATATTATATGTAATATATTATATGTAATGTATGTAATGTCATGTATTGTATGTAATGTATTATATGTAATATATTATATGTAATATATTATATGTAATGTATGTAATGTCATGTATTGTATGTAATGTATGTAATGTATTATATGTATGTATTGTATTGTGTTTATCTGTCTTTCCTTTTCAGGTGTGTAATTTTTTTATTTTCTGTAGTGGGGAGTGGGGTTGTAATGTATTTTTTTGTTTTCTGTACTGTAGGTTTTTTTGTTTTCTGTACTGTAGGTTTTTTTGTTTTCTGTACTGTAGGTTTTTTTGTTTTCTGTAAGGTAGGTTTTTTTGTTTTCTGTAAGGTAGGTTTTTTTTTGTAATTAGAGTGTTGAGGAGGTTTATTAGGGGGTAGGTAGTGTAGGTAGGTAGTGTAAGTGTTAATAGATTAGTGTAGAGAGGGGTTAGTTTAGATTAAATGGTTTATTGGGGGTTATAGTGTAGTGTTTGTAGTTAGTGTCATGATGGTCCTTGAGGACCGTCATGGCACTTATGTGGTGAATGTTGGGTTGTAACAGGCCCATAATGGTAATAATATACCCTTATGGGACTGATGGGGTTAAATAGAGCCTCATGGTGGTCTGTATTGACCACCATGAGTTAATCGGTTAATTAAGGACTTATGGTGGTCTGTATTGACCACCATGAGTTAATGGGTTAATTAAGGCCTTATGGTGGTCTGTATTGACCACCATAAATTAATGGGTTAATTTAGGCCTTATGGTGGTCTGGATTGACCACCATGAGTTAATGGGTTAATTTAGGCCTTATGGTAATCTGTATTGACCACCATGAGTTAATGGGTTAATTTAGGCCTTATGGTGGTCTGTATTGACCACCATGAGTTAATGGGTTAATTTAGGCCTTATGGTGGTCTGTATTGACCACCATGAGTTAATGGGTTAATTTAGGCCTTATGGTGGTCTGGATTGACCACCATGAGTTAATGGGTTAATTTAGGCCTTATGGTGGTCTGGATTGACCACCATGAGTTAATGGGTTTATTTAGGCCTTATGGTGGTCTGGATTGACCACCATGAGTTAATGGGTTAATTTAGGCCTCTATGCTGGGGGGCCCCATTGGGACCCCCGAAGTGTCCCCACATAAACCCCCTGCAGCGGGGGTCCCCGATCGGCACTGATCGTGACCCTGCTGCAATTCAATTTTAAATTTCCCGTCTCGCGGGTCCTTAAAGGACTGTAAAGGTCCTGAAAGGACTCTCACTAAATATATTAAGGCAACTATATTTAACCCATTAACTCATGGTGGTCAATACAGACCACCATAAGGCCTTAATTAACCCATTAACTAATGGTGGTCAATACAGACCACCATAAGTCCTAAATTAACCCATTAACTCATGGTGGTCAATACAGACCACCATAAGGCCTAAATTAACCCATTAACTCATGGTGGTCAATACAGCCCACCATAAGGCCTAAATTACCCCATTAACTCAGGGTGGTCTGTATTGACCACCATAAGGCTCTATTTAACCCCATCAGTCCCATAAGGGTATATTATTACCATTATGGGCCTGTTACAACCCAACATTAACCACATAAGTGCCATGACGGTCCTCAAGGACCATCATGACACTAACTACAAACACTACACTATAACCCCCAATAAACCATTTAATCTAAACTAACCCCCCTCTACACTAATCTATTAACACTTACACTACCTACCCCCTAATAAACCTCCCCAACACTCTAATTACAAAAAAAAAATACCTTACAGAAAACAAAAAAACCTACCTTACAGAAAACAAAAAAAACCTACCTTACAGAAAACAAAAAAAACCTACCTTACAGAAAACAAAAAAACCTACCTTACAGAAAACTAAAAAACCTACCTTACAGAAAACAAAAAACCTACCTTACAGAAAAAAAAAAACCTACCTTACAGAAAACAAAAAAACCTACAGTACAGAAAAAAAAAATACATTACAACCCCACTCCCCACTACAGAAAATAAAAAAATTACACACCTGAAAAGGAAAGACAGATAAACACAATACAATACATACATTACATACATTACGTACATTACATACAATACATGACATTACATACATTACATACAATGCATGACATTACATACATTCTAAATATTCAACTCACCTTTCCATCATGTCCCGTCATTGTTTAGCTCTTCCGGCGCGGCCCTGTTAAAAAAAAAGCACAATACATTAATACATTAATACAAAATAAAAACAATAAATAAAATAAACATATAAACATCTAAATATACATTTAACTTACCTCCCAGCGATGTCCCCGGCCTTCTCTCCTTCAGCCCCGGCTGGGCTGCGGGTCCATCCGCGCTCTAAAAAAAAAACTACCGGAGGTCTGCACTGGCAGACCTCCCCGACGCTAATGAGCCTCCCGGAGTCCTTTCCGGGAGGAAATTGGCATTGGCGGCTTGTGATTGGCTGAAAAAGCTGTCAGCCAATCAAAAGTCGTCAATGTATGAGCCAATCAGGATGCGCAGATGTCTTCTACCAATCACTCTGTGGGGGTGTATCCCATAGTGATTGGCTGAAGGCATCTGAGCCTTGTGATTGGTTCCCATAAAGATAGACAAGTGTTTTAGCCAATCAGGGTGGGATATTGGGGTGTATCCCATCCTGATTGGCTCACACATTGACGACTTTTGATTGGCTGAAATTGATAGACAGCTTTTTCAGCCAATCACAAGCCGCCAATGCCAATTTCCTCCCGGAAAGGACTCCGGGAGGCTCATTAGCGTCGGGGAGGTCTGCCAGTGCAGACCTCCGTTAGTATTTTTTTTTTTTTTTTTTTTAGAGCGCGGATGGTTCCGCGGCCCAGCCGGGGCTGAAGGAGAGAAGGCCGGGGACATCGCTGGGAGGTAAGTTAAATGTATATTTAGATGTTTATTTTATTTATTGTTTTTATTTTGTATTAATGTATTAATGTATTGTGATTTTTTTTTAACAGGGCCGCGCCGGAAGAGCTAAACAATGACGGGACATGATGGAAAGGTGAGTTGAATATTTAGAATGTATATAATGTTTATTTATTTCATGTTAATGTTTTGTAATAATTATTTTATTTTGTTTGACCCATAGGTTAGTGATCTGAAGCAACATCTTAAAGGTAAGTGGTCTTAATTATTTTATTTTAGCTTAGAATTAGGGTCTGTGTAGTTAGGACTGTAATTATTTTATTTTAGTTTAGAATAAGGGTCTGTGTATGTAGTTAGGACTGTAATTATTTTAGTTTAGTTTAGAATAAGGGTCTGTGTATGTAGTTAGAATTTATTGTATATTAGATAGATAGGGGGATTTATTTGATATAGTTAGGATTTATTTTAAATTAAATAGATTGTATGTTAGATAGATAGGGGGTATTTGATTTGGACTATATGTAATATATTATATGTAATATATTATATGTAATGTATGTAATGTCATGTATTGTATGTAATGTATTATATGTAATATATTATATGTAATATATTATATGTAATGTATGTAATGTCATGTATTGTATGTAATGTATGTAATGTATTATATGTATGTATTGTATTGTGTTTATCTGTCTTTCCTTTTCAGGTGTGTAATTTTTTTATTTTCTGTAGTGGGGAGTGGGGTTGTAATGTATTTTTTTGTTTTCTGTACTGTAGGTTTTTTTGTTTTCTGTACTGTAGGTTTTTTTGTTTTCTGTACTGTAGGTTTTTTTGTTTTCTGTAAGGTAGGTTTTTTTGTTTTCTGTAAGGTAGGTTTTTTTTTGTAATTAGAGTGTTGAGGAGGTTTATTAGGGGGTAGGTAGTGTAGGTAGGTAGTGTAAGTGTTAATAGATTAGTGTAGAGAGGGGTTAGTTTAGATTAAATGGTTTATTGGGGGTTATAGTGTAGTGTTTGTAGTTAGTGTCATGATGGTCCTTGAGGACCGTCATGGCACTTATGTGGTGAATGTTGGGTTGTAACAGGCCCATAATGGTAATAATATACCCTTATGGGACTGATGGGGTTAAATAGAGCCTTATGGTGGTCTGTATTGACCACCATGAGTTAATCGGTTAATTAAGGACTTATGGTGGTCTGTATTGACCACCATGAGTTAATGGGTTAATTAAGGCCTTATGGTGGTCTGTATTGACCACCATAAATTAATGGGTTAATTTAGGCCTTATGGTGGTCTGGATTGACCACCATGAGTTAATGGGTTAATTTAGGCCTTATGGTAATCTGTATTGACCACCATGAGTTAATGGGTTAATTTAGGCCTTATGGTGGTCTGTATTGACCACCATGAGTTAATGGGTTAATTTAGGCCTTATGGTGGTCTGTATTGACCACCATGAGTTAATGGGTTAATTTAGGCCTTATGGTGGTCTGGATTGACCACCATGAGTTAATGGGTTAATTTAGGCCTTATGGTGGTCTGGATTGACCACCATGAGTTAATGGGTTTATTTAGGCCTTATGGTGGTCTGGATTGACCACCATGAGTTAATGGGTTAATTTAGGCCTCTATGCTGGGGGGCCCCATTGGGACCCCCGAAGTGTCCCCACATAAACCCCCTGCAGCGGGGGTCCCCGATCGGCACTGATCGTGACCCTGCTGCAATTCAATTTTAAATTTCCCGTCTCGCGGGTCCTTAAAGGACTGTAAAGGTCCTGAAAGGACTCTCACTAAATATATTAAGGCAACTATATTTAACCCATTAACTCATGGTGTTCAATACAGACCACCATAAGGCCTTAATTAACCCATTAACTAATGGTGGTCAATACAGACCACCATAAGTCCTAAATTAACCCATTAACTCATGGTGGTCAATACAGACCACCATAAGGCCTAAATTAACCCATTAACTCATGGTGGTCAATACAGCCCACCATAAGGCCTAAATTACCCCATTAACTCATGGTGGTCTATACAGACCACCATAAGGCTCTATTTAACCCCATCAGTCCCATAAGGGTACATTATTACCATTATGGGCCTGTTACAACCCAACATTAACCACATAAGTGCCATGACGGTCCTCAAGGACCATCATGACACTAACTACAAACACTACACTATAACCCCCAATAAACCATTTAATCTAAACTAACCCCCCTCTACACTAATCTATTAACACTTACACTACCTACCCCCTAATAAACCTCCCCAACACTCTAATTACAAAAAAAAAATACCTTACAGAAAACAAAAAAACCTACCTTACAGAAAACAAAAAAAACCTACCTTACAGAAAACAAAAAAAACCTACCTTACAGAAAACAAAAAAACCTACCTTACAGAAAACTAAAAAACCTACCTTACAGAAAACAAAAAACCTACCTTACAGAAAAAAAAAAAACCTACCTTACAGAAAACAAAAAAACCTACAGTACAGAAAAAAAAAATACATTACAACCCCACTCCCCACTACAGAAAATAAAAAAATTACACACCTGAAAAGGAAAGACAGATAAACACAATACAATACATACATTACATACATTACGTACATTACATACAATACATGACATTACATACATTACATACAATGCATGACATTACATACATTCTAAATATTCAACTCACCTTTCCATCATGTCCCGTCATTGTTTAGCTCTTCCGGCGCGGCCCTGTTAAAAAAAAAGCACAATACATTAATACATTAATACAAAATAAAAACAATAAATAAAATAAACATATAAACATCTAAATATACATTTAACTTACCTCCCAGCGATGTCCCCGGCCTTCTCTCCTTCAGCCCCGGCTGGGCTGCGGGTCCATCCGCGCTCTAAAAAAAAAACTAACGGAGGTCTGCACTGGCAGACCTCCCCGACGCTAATGAGCCTCCCGGAGTCCTTTCCGGGAGGAAATTGGCATTGGCGGCTTGTGATTGGCTGAAAAAGCTGTCAGCCAATCAAAAGTCGTCAATGTATGAGCCAATCAGGATGCGCAGATGTCTTCTACCAATCACTCTGTGGGGGTGTATCCCATAGTGATTGGCTGAAGGCATCTGAGCCTTGTGATTGGTTCCCATAAAGATAGACAAGTGTTTTAGCCAATCAGGGTGGGATATTGGGGTGTATCCCATCCTGATTGGCTCACACATTGACGACTTTTGATTGGCTGAAATTGATAGACAGCTTTTTCAGCCAATCACAAGCCGCCAATGCCAATTTCCTCCCGGAAAGGACTCCGGGAGGCTCATTAGCGTCGGGGAGGTCTGCCAGTGCAGACCTCCGTTAGTATTTTTTTTTTTTTTTTTTTTAGAGCGCGGATGGTTCCGCGGCCCAGCCGGGGCTGAAGGAGAGAAGGCCGGGGACATCGCTGGGAGGTAAGTTAAATGTATATTTAGATGTTTATTTTATTTATTGTTTTTATTTTGTATTAATGTATTAATGTATTGTGATTTTTTTTTAACAGGGCCGCGCCGGAAGAGCTAAACAATGACGGGACATGATGGAAAGGTGAGTTGAATATTTAGAATGTATATAATGTTTATTTATTTCATGTTAATGTTTTGTAATAATTATTTTATTTTGTTTGACCCATAGGTTAGTGATCTGAAGCAACATCTTAAAGGTAAGTGGTCTTAATTATTTTATTTTAGCTTAGAATTAGGGTCTGTGTAGTTAGGACTGTAATTATTTTATTTTAGTTTAGAATAAGGGTCTGTGTATGTAGTTAGGACTGTAATTATTTTAGTTTAGTTTAGAATAAGGGTCTGTGTATGTAGTTAGAATTTATTGTATATTAGATAGATAGGGGGATTTATTTGATATAGTTAGGATTTATTTTAAATTAAATAGATTGTATGTTAGATAGATAGGGGGTATTTGATTTGGACTATATGTAATATATTATATGTAATATATTATATGTAATGTATGTAATGTCATGTATTGTATGTAATGTATTATATGTAATATATTATATGTAATATATTATATGTAATGTATGTAATGTCATGTATTGTATGTAATGTATGTAATGTATTATATGTATGTATTGTATTGTGTTTATCTGTCTTTCCTTTTCAGGTGTGTAATTTTTTTATTTTCTGTAGTGGGGAGTGGGGTTGTAATGTATTTTTTTGTTTTCTGTACTGTAGGTTTTTTTGTTTTCTGTACTGTAGGTTTTTTTGTTTTCTGTACTGTAGGTTTTTTTGTTTTCTGTAAGGTAGGTTTTTTTGTTTTCTGTAAGGTAGGTTTTTTTTTGTAATTAGAGTGTTGAGGAGGTTTATTAGGGGGTAGGTAGTGTAGGTAGGTAGTGTAAGTGTTAATAGATTAGTGTAGAGAGGGGTTAGTTTAGATTAAATGGTTTATTGGGGGTTATAGTGTAGTGTTTGTAGTTAGTGTCATGATGGTCCTTGAGGACCGTCATGGCACTTATGTGGTGAATGTTGGGTTGTAACAGGCCCATAATGGTAATAATATACCCTTATGGGACTGATGGGGTTAAATAGAGCCTTATGGTGGTCTGTATTGACCACCATGAGTTAATCGGTTAATTAAGGACTTATGGTGGTCTGTATTGACCACCATGAGTTAATGGGTTAATTAAGGCCTTATGGTGGTCTGTATTGACCACCATAAATTAATGGGTTAATTTAGGCCTTATGGTGGTCTGGATTGACCACCATGAGTTAATGGGTTAATTTAGGCCTTATGGTAATCTGTATTGACCACCAGGAGTTAATGGGTTAATTTAGGCCTTATGGTGGTCTGTATTGACCACCATGAGTTAATGGGTTAATTTAGGCCTTATGGTGGTCTGTATTGACCACCATGAGTTAATGGGTTAATTTAGGCCTTATGGTGGTCTGTATTGACCACCATGAGTTAATGGGTTAATTTAGGCCTTATGGTGGTCTGGATTGACCACCATGAGTTAATGGGTTTATTTAGGCCTTATGGTGGTCTGGATTGACCACCATGAGTTAATGGGTTAATTTAGGCCTCTATGCTGGGGGGCCCCATTGGGACCCCCGAAGTGTCCCCACATAAACCCCCTGCAGCGGGGGTCCCCGATCGGCACTGATCGTGACCCTGCTGCAATTCAATTTTAAATTTCCCGTCTCGCGGGTCCTTAAAGGACTGTAAAGGTCCTGAAAGGACTCTCACTAAATATATTAAGGCAACTATATTTAACCCATTAACTCATGGTGGTCAATACAGACCACCATAAGGCCTTAATTAACCCATTAACTAATGGTGGTCAATACAGACCACCATAAGTCCTAAATTAACCCATTAACTCATGGTGGTCAATACAGACCACCATAAGGCCTAAATTAACCCATTAACTCATGGTGGTCAATACAGCCCACCATAAGGCCTAAATTACCCCATTAACTCATGGTGGTCTATACAGACCACCATAAGGCTCTATTTAACCCCATCAGTCCCATAAGGGTACATTATTACCATTATGGGCCTGTTACAACCCAACATTAACCACATAAGTGCCATGACGGTCCTCAAGGACCATCATGACACTAACTACAAACACTACACTATAACCCCCAATAAACCATTTAATCTAAACTAACCCCCCGCTACACTAATCTATTAACACTTACACTACCTACCCCCTAATAAACCTCCCCAACACTCTAATTACAAAAAAAAAACTACCTTACAGAAAACAAAAAAACCTACCTTACAGAAAACAAAAAAAACCTACCTTACAGAAAACAAAAAAAACCTACCTTACAGAAAACAAAAAAACCTACCTTACAGAAAACTAAAAAACCTACCTTACAGAAAACAAAAAACCTACCTTACAGAAAAAAAAAAACCTACCTTACAGAAAACAAAAAAACCTACAGTACAGAAAAAAAAATACATTACAACCCCACTCCCCACTACAGAAAATAAAAAAATTACACACCTGAAAAGGAAAGACAGATAAACACAATACAATACATACATTACATACATTACGTACATTACATACAATACATGACATTACATACATTACATACAATGCATGACATTACATACATTCTAAATATTCAACTCACCTTTCCATCATGTCCCGTCATTGTTTAGCTCTTCCGGCGCGGCCCTGTTAAAAAAAAAGCACAATACATTAATACATTAATACAAAATAAAAACAATAAATAAAATAAACATATAAACATCTAAATATACATTTAACTTACCTCCCAGCGATGTCCCCGGCCTTCTCTCCTTCAGCCCCGGCTGGGCTGCGGGTCCATCCGCGCTCTGAAAAAAAAACTAACGGAGGTCTGCACTGGCAGACCTCCCCGACGCTAATGAGCCTCCCGGAGTCCTTTCCGGGAGGAAATTGGCATTGGCGGCTTGTGATTGGCTGAAAAAGCTGTCAGCCAATCAAAAGTCGTCAATGTATGAGCCAATCAGGATGCGCAGATGTCTTCTACCAATCACTCTGTGGGGGTGTATCCCATAGTGATTGGCTGAAGGCATCTGAGCCTTGTGATTGGTTCCCATAAAGATAGACAAGTGTTTTAGCCAATCAGGGTGGGATATTGGGGTGTATCCCATCCTGATTGGCTCACACATTGACGACTTTTGATTGGCTGAAATTGATAGACAGCTTTTTCAGCCAATCACAAGCCGCCAATGCCAATTTCCTCCCGGAAAGGACTCCGGGAGGCTCATTAGCGTCGGGGAGGTCTGCCAGTGCAGACCTCCGTTAGTATTTTTTTTTTTTTTTTTTTTAGAGCGCGGATGGTTCCGCGGCCCAGCCGGGGCTGAAGGAGAGAAGGCCGGGGACATCGCTGGGAGGTAAGTTAAATGTATATTTAGATGTTTATTTTATTTATTGTTTTTATTTTGTATTAATGTATTAATGTATCGTGATTTTTTTTTAACAGGGCCGCGCCGGAAGAGCTAAACAATGACGGGACATGATGGAAAGGTGAGTTGAATATTTAGAATGTATATAATGTTTATTTATTTCATGGTAATGTTTTGTAATAATTATTTTATTTTGTTTGACCCATAGGTTAGTGATCTGAAGCAACATCTTAAAGGTAAGTGGTCTTAATTATTTTATTTTAGCTTAGAATTAGGGTCTGTGTAGTTAGGACTGTAATTATTTTATTTTAGTTTAGAATAAGGGTCTGTGTATGTAGTTAGGACTGTAATTATTTTAGTTTAGTTTAGAATAAGGGTCTGTGTATGTAGTTAGAATTTATTGTATATTAGATAGATAGGGGGATTTATTTGATATAGTTAGGATTTATTTTAAATTAAATAGATTGTATGTTAGATAGATAGGGGGTATTTGATTTGGACTATATGTAATATATTATATGTAATATATTATATGTAATGTATGTAATGTCATGTATTGTATGTAATGTATTATATGTAATATATTATATGTAATATATTATATGTAATGTATGTAATGTCATGTATTGTATGTAATGTATGTAATGTATTATATGTATGTATTGTATTGTGTTTATCTGTCTTTCCTTTTCAGGTGTGTAATTTTTTTATTTTCTGTAGTGGGGAGTGGGGTTGTAATGTATTTTTTTGTTTTCTGTACTGTAGGTTTTTTTGTTTTCTGTACTGTAGGTTTTTTTGTTTTCTGTACTGTAGGTTTTTTTGTTTTCTGTAAGGTAGGTTTTTTTGTTTTCTGTAAGGTAGGTTTTTTTTTGTAATTAGAGTGTTGAGGAGGTTTATTAGGGGGTAGGTAGTGTAGGTAGGTAGTGTAAGTGTTAATAGATTAGTGTAGAGAGGGGTTAGTTTAGATTAAATGGTTTATTGGGGGTTATAGTGTAGTGTTTGTAGTTAGTGTCATGATGGTCCTTGAGGACCGTCATGGCACTTATGTGGTGAATGTTGGGTTGTAACAGGCCCATAATGGTAATAATATACCCTTATGGGACTGATGGGGTTAAATAGAGCCTTATGGTGGTCTGTATTGACCACCATGAGTTAATCGGTTAATTAAGGACTTATGGTGGTCTGTATTGACCACCATGAGTTAATGGGTTAATTAAGGCCTTATGGTGGTCTGTATTGACCACCATAAATTAATGGGTTAATTTAGGCCTTATGGTGGTCTGGATTGACCACCATGAGTTAATGGGTTAATTTAGGCCTTATGGTGGTCTGTATTGACCACCATGAGTTAATGGGTTAATTTAGGCCTTATGGTGGTCTGGATTGACCACCATGAGTTAATGGGTTAATTTAGGCCTTATGGTGGTCTGTATTGACCACCATGAGTTAATGGGTTAATTTAGGCCTTATGGTGGTCTGGATTGACCACCATGAGTTAATGGGTTAATTTAGGCCTTATGGTGGTCTGGATTGACCACCATGAGTTAATGGGTTTATTTAGGCCTTATGGTGGTCTGGATTGACCACCATGAGTTAATTTGTTAATTTAGGCCTTATGGTGGTCTGGATTGACCACCATAAGTTAATGGGTTAATTTAGGCCTTATGGTGGTCTGTATTGACCACCATGAGTTAATGGGTTAATTTAGGCCTTATGGTGGTCTGGATTGACCCCCATGAGTTAATGGGTTAATTAAGGCCTTATGGTGGTCTGTATTGACCACCATGAGTTAATGGGGTAATTATAGTTGCCTGGGGTTAATATTTTTAGTGCGAGTCCTTTCAGGCCCTTTACGGTCCTTTAAGGACCCGCGAGGCGGGAAATTTAAAATTGAATTGCAGCAGGGTCACAATCGGTGCCGATCGGGGACCCCCGCTGCAGGGGGTTTATGTGGAGACACTTCAGGGGTCCCGATGGGGACCCCCAGCATAGAGGGGGGTTAATTTTAGGTGCCGCGGCCGGGACTGGGTAATAGTGTGCCGGGGCCCCTTTAAGGAGCCGCGGCGGGGAATTTAAAAGTTTTAAATGCAGCGGGGGGCCTGATCTATGCAGATCGGGGACCCCCGCTGCAGGGGGTTTATGTGGGGACACTTCGAGGGTCCCGATGGGGACCCCCAGCATAGAGGGGGGTTAATTTTAGGTGCCGCGGCCGGGACTGGGTAATAGTGTGCCGGGGCCCCTTTAAGGAGCCGCGGCGGGGAATTTAAAAGTTTTAAATGCAGCGGGGGGTTTGATCTATGCAGATCGGGGACCCCCGCTGCAGGGGGTTTATGTGGGGACACTTCGGGGGTCCCGATGGGGACCCCCAGCATAGAGGGGGGTTAATTTTAGGTGCCGCGGCCGGGACTGGGTAATAGTGTGCCGGGGCCCCTTTAAGGAGCCGCGGCGGGGAATTTAAAAGTTTTAAATGCAGCGGGGGGCCTGATCTATGCAGATCGGGGACCCCCGCTGCAGGGGGTTTATGTGGGGACACTTCGAGGGTCCCGATGGGGACCCCCAGCATAGAGGGGGGTTAATTTTAGGTGCCGCGGCCGGGACTGGGTAATAGTGTGCCGGGGCCCCTTTAAGGAGCCGTGGCGGGGAATTTAAAAGTTTTAAATGCAGCGGGGGGCCTGATCTATGCAGATCGGGGACCCCCGCTGCAGGGGGTTTATGTGGGGACACTTCGGGGGTCCCGATGGGAAACCCCAGCATAGAGGGGGGTTAATTTTAGGTGCCGCGGCCGGGACTGGGTAATAGTGTGCCGCGGCCCCTTTAAGGAGCCGCGGCGGGGAATTTAAAAGTTTTAAATGCAGCGGGGGGCCTGATCTATGCAGATCGGGGACCCCCGCTGCAAGGGGTTAATAGAGACCCCTGCAGCATGGGGATGTGTATAGGGAGCAGGGGGAGCCTCACACGGCTGTCTCGGGCTGTTCCGAGGCAGCACGTAGAGGCTTTCGGATCCTTTGCGTGGACTTTTTGTGCACGTAGGGATTCTTACGATATGCGAGAATCATGCGTAGATTTAAGGCTACGTAGCTCTCTCGGAGCCTATTCTCGGACATTTTCTCGCAGTCATATCGCAAAGCAGGCTGCGAGAGATTCGGTACTCGCAACCAGCAGGAAAACTGCCTTTTGCGAACACCGAGAGAACTACGAGGGATAATTTAATAGGGCCCTATGTAACTATGTAACTATGTAAGAAGTGTCTGAAAGTTACATGCAATCTAGAGAAACTTTCAACAAAATCTGAAAGAGTTGATAACCTTTCCCTAAGGAAAAAAACTTGTGTATTAGAGGTGTCCCAGAGTCTATAGTGTCCAATGAGGTCACTTTGTTTTATTCTTCTTCACAACCTGAGAGACAATGGAGAATACGCTTGAAAGAGTACACAGAATTCCACTCCTGAGATATTTAAAAATTGATCTTGTAAGGTATTTTATAGTTAAATTTCATTATTTTTAGTACAAAGAGGTGGTGTTAAAAGCCTCAAGGCATGATACTAAATTTGAAGTCCCGTTTGAAAGTTTGAAAAATCAAGAATTCACTAAAGCTTTGTGAAAAGACAATGGGCCTCATTGTAATGCTACGTTTTTCAAATAAATAGCCGTAAGGGGAGGCCGCAAGCTACTTAGCTATTCTAATGGCAGCCTCCGGCGGCTTAGGCTGTCTAGCCACGATCCCTTGCGATGAGCTCAATAGCAGCTTACTTCCCGATCATGACACCTGAAGTGTCCCTACATTAACCGCATATTGCAGGGATTCTCACATTAACACCTTGCTGTAGGGGCCCCGAGACCCTTCCAGCATTTACAAATTCTAAATACATTGCAGCAGATCCTTTAAGGGCTTATGGCACACAAATGGTTCCCCCAAGCTGAGGGGGTAGTGTAAGTACCCCAGCGGCAACTAACATAACCCCCCCTATGCTGTGGGGGTCCCCATCAGAACCCCCGCAGTGTCCCTATATTAACCATTGGAGCGGGGGTTTAGATCGGGACCCCCACAGCATTTAAAATGTCAAATTTCCTGCCATGGGTCCTAATAGGACCTTACAGGTCCTTAAAGGACCGGCGATAAATAAAACAATTAACCCCTGCCACAGGGTACTATAAGTACCCACCCAGGCACCTAAAATTAACCCATCACTTATTGCGCTCTATACAGAGCCCCATGAGTTCCTAATTAGCCCCCTCACTTATGGGGGTCTATACAGACTCTCATAAGCCTCTATTTAACCCCACCACTTATGGGGGTCTATACAGACTCCCATAAGCCTCTATTTATACAGAGCCCCATGAGCCCTAATTAACTTAGTCACTCATGGGGCTTTATACAGAGCACCATGAGCCACTAATTAACCCCATCATTCCCATAAGGGTCTATATAGACCCCTATAGGACACTAATAACCCCTATATCAACATTATAATTGCCATGAGGTTCCTCCAGGACTCTCATGACACAAAGTCTAAACACTACACTATTAACCCCTCTCTAGAATATTAAGCTGCCCCACTCTAGACCTTTTAAGCCCCCTCTAGACTATTAAGCCCATTCTAAATATTATTATTATTATTGTTTATTTGTAACATGCCAACATATTCCGTAGCGCTATACATAGGTTAAGTTACAGGATTCACACATTGCAATGAATGGAGGGCCCTGTCTTTGAGCTTGTAATCCGGTGTCCATAGTGCTTTCCTGAAGTACCTTGCAGGATTGAAACTCACAGCCTTACAGTCTAAAGGTTGAAGTTTGTATGTGGTACAGTAGGGAGAGAGTAGAGATGAGCATGTTAGGGTGGAAGGTTATAGACTTTTTTAAGAGGGGCGTTTTTATTGAAAGATAGAGTTACATGCTTAGTGATAGGGTTAATTAGGTATGGTGAGGGTTGAATAGGGTTAATTACTTAGAGGGGGTTTAATTAGTTAGAGGGGGGCTTAATAGTCTAGAGGGGGTCTGTAAAGAGCCCCATGAGTGATGGGGTTAATTAGGGGCTCATGGAGCTCTGTATAGAGTCCCATGAGTGACAGGGTTACATAGAGGCTTATGAGGGTCTGTATAGACCGCATAAGTGATGGGGTTAAATAGACGCTTATGATGGGGTTAATTAGCGGCACATGGAACTCAGTATAGAGCCCCATGAGTGATAGGGTCAATTTTGGGTGCCTGGGCGGGGTACTTATAGTACCCCCATGGCAGGGGTTAATTGTTTTATTTATCGTGGGTCCTTTAAGGACCTTTAAGGTCTTTTCAGGACCCGTGGCAGGAAATTTGAAATGCAGTGGGGGTCTGAAAGGGTTAATGTTTTGACAGTGCGGGGGTCCCGATGGGGAGTTAATTTTAGTTGCCAGTTGCCCCTGCATTATAGGGTTAATGTGGGGACACTGTAGGCCCTATAATGCAGGGATCCCGATCGGGATGTAGGGACGGTGCAGGGGTCCTGATGGGGACCCCGCAGCATGGGGGAGTTAATGTTAGTTGCCGCAGGGGTACTTACTGTTCCCCCACGACATGGGGTAAGCATTAGTGTGGCACGGGCCCTTTAAGGAGCTGCGACAGGAAATTTAAATCTCAAAGCCTGTACGAGTATAGCCTTGGAGATCTTTAAAGTTAAATATAAATTCAACGCAGCACTGTACAGCGCTGTAATTGATGGGGAACATTAGAGGGGACATGAGGATTAGAAGCACTACATTGGCCAGCTGGCACATTGCCAGTAGCCAATACTGTAATTTGTGGCCAAAGTCCGATGGACTTGGAGAACAGGTTACTGGCTTGGAGGTCATTCAAGCCCGGGCGGACTTTGGCCACAAATTACAGTATTACAGTTGGAGCAAGCACTGATTATAGGGGGAACTTATCTTTCCTCTCTGTTGTTTCCCTTCAGGGAAATAGAGAAAGTTTTTCTTTCTCCATCTTCACCTTCCTTCACTCACTCCCCCCTAAATATTTTGGCAATTTGGCACTTTTATTCAATAAAGTTGATGATATGTCAATGACACCATCACGCTCCCCCCCCCCCCCCTCTTTTTTCTTTGACATATTTATTAGTATATTTTATATTGAGAAGAGCTCATATATTTCAAGATGATTCGTAATATCAGAAATTAGATATTTCACCACACAAGATGGAGGATTTTGGGGAGAATGTGACTGGAGAAACCAAGACTTGGCGAAAAAATTTTTTTTTTGAGAAAGGGAGTTTAGTAAACCCTTTATTGGAATTTTTAAGATTTTTGTATAAACTTTGTAAGCTAAATAGGTCCTTTGGATGGGAGACATTAGTGGGACAGTTAGACTATCACCTTGATATTGGTAAAAGTATAATGTATGCTTTTATGTGTGATGTACATTTTGATATTATTAATGGAGCAGAGAAAATGGCTTGTGGAGGGAGAGGATATTCCTGAAGAGTCTTGTTTAAGTTGATAGGATAAAGATTATAGGGCATAAAGATTATTTCACAGAATATTCAGTGGTTAATGCCACGTATTAAGAAAGCTAGAGGTGTATCGATTTTGTAATAACAACATTAGTATTTCTGAAGATTTTAGAGAAATCTGTTAGGAAGGTACATTTATTATATAGATTAGAAAATGAATCAGAAAAATTATGCTATAGTGAATTTATACGCTTCAAACGATGAACAAAATACATTTCTTAATACTATTTTGAAATGAGTAAATAAAACTAAGATATGTGCCTTGGTTATCTGTGTCTAATTTAACATGTTGATTAACCCTGGATTAGTTAACTCAGTTAGATGTCCGGCTCCAGATCCACAGGTAGTAAGTAAAGCTAAACTGTTTAATGATAGTCTTTTGAATTACAAACGTTATGAAGTTTGGAGGTTACACTATAGGAATGAAAGAGATTACACCTTATTTTCCCAGAGACATGAATCTTATTCTAGACTTGATTATTTTCTTGTGGATTTGGAGACCCTAAAGGGAGTTCATCAGCAGATATTGGCATAATCAATTGGACAGATCACGCAATGATTAAACTTCAACTTAAAAATCAATTTAGGATTAAACAAAATTGCATTAGAAAGATTGATGCTTCCTTATTCAATACTCCAGAGAAAAAAATCTTCACTTCAAGAATACATTTTAAGTATTTTTGATACTAATGATAAGTTGGTACAAAATAGTACAGTTGTTTGGAATGCCAATCAGGCTTATATTAGGAGTCTTCTTGTCTGCACATCATCAAAAACAAATAGGGTTACATTTGCATGAATTTTTTTGAGACTAGCTATACTAGACAGAGAGAATAAACTTGATCCATTGCCAGATAGCTTAAAAGAGAATATGGTGATACAAATAAAAATAAAAATTTTCAAACCCAAGTAGATAACATAGGGTCCTTTTCCATTGCCCAATTCATAAAATTACACTTAATGTGGAATTGCTTCCCTGTGCATAAAATATTATTTAGCAGTGGTGTTATCACAGTTTAATAAATGGTCTTCCCTGAAAGATAAAATAGGTTGGTTACAAATTGAAAAAGCATTAATACCCAATGAAGATATCGATAGTGGTTTTGGCAGGATAGGAGTTCTCTCTTGGCGGATAAGAACTCTACTCCTATAATTAAACAGCCTTTAAATGTTGGTTCAAATTCAATACGAAACTGAATTTGTCTGTTTTTCCTTCACCATATATTCCTTTAGATTGGTTCTGCAGGCAATTTACGCTCACCGGGGTATGAAACTGGGGAAGTGAAACTGGGGAAGATGGAATATTTGCCTTTTAGTTGATTATACAACAATAGTGGGTTTAAAACATTTCTAGATCTATGTAAGATCTAACTTACTGAGAAGTAAATGGCTTGAATATGACATTTTAAAATAAATCAAAGTACAAAACTTAGATTAGAGATCTCTCCCAATTTGAAAGGCTTTGAGTGCAAAATGACAGTAAACAATTCATTTCTAAATGTTACAATATTTTGAAAAGAAAGTTTAAAGTGTTCAAATATACATACAAGTATACTTTAAAACTACGCAAAGCTGGTACTTAGTTATTTCTAAAATTTGCTATTATGAGGAAGGATAGTACATTGGATAAATGTTGGAGACATTCAGCCTCATTCAATTTCTGCGAGTTTGGGATCCGGGCTCGCAATTGGAGGTCGCAGGTTACTTTGCTATTCAAATGCCTTCTGTTTGCGGGCTCCGATCGGGTTACTTGCTGTGATCTGTGATCCATTGCAATTCGTAAAATTGCAAGCTACTTCCCTCCAAGCCGCTAAAATAGCTCTGATTTACCTAACCACTCCATCAAGCCCGCAAATGGCAAAAATCGAACTACAGGTTACTGGGACCAAGGAGGTCTCGCAAAGGGCTTACTTACAAATGGGAGCACTTTAAATGCAAATATTCTCAAGCTCAACCTCCAAGCTCATGGAATCCAACCTCTATTTGTTTTCTAAGTCCTACGGGCTTAAATAATGACTTACGAGCTTGGAGGTCATTCAAGCCATAGAACTTTGGACAGAAATTAAACATGAAATAAAGTATTATATTTTGGCGATGTGCAAGCTTGTGAGTGGTGTGCTTTTAATTCTAATGTCACCCATTGTGTTACCAGTGCTGGATTGAATTTATATTTGCATTTAAAGTGCTCCGATCTTACGGGCTTGGACCACGATTTATGGGCTTGTGTCCGCGATCATGTTCAAGCCTGCAAATGCTACTGACGAGAGCAGGGTTTCCGATTCTCGCAACCAGCGACTAACTTTCAATCGATGTAGGTACGCCCCGAATTGAATGAGGCAGATTGTGATCAAAAAGGATCTCATAAAGTGTGAATGCAATTCCATCAAAAGTTTGTGGATTTTATGCTTTAAATATATTTTTAAGATTATTAAAAAAAACAAATCATCCTAACGCCTAAAGTAGTTTTATTTCATATATTGCACAGAAAATCTTGCATATCATACAAATAATGACAGTGGTAAAATGGTTAATAGCAAAAAAAGTGGAAACAAACCTATACTCCTCCATTGATTGAAGTACTTACAGTTCTGAATAAGAATAGACATTTAGAGAAAGATCTTTATAATTTGGGTCTTAAGATCTCTAAGTTAAATAATTGGGCTATTTGGGATAATCAGTATCATTTAGATTAATAATTAAATAATATCCTCTTCTGCTCATGAATGAGGTTGTTTTATTGCTTTATTATTTTGTATCTGTTCTAAGTGCTGAGGAATCTTGTATCAGTATATGTACAAATTTTACATAAGTTTATTTTGTGAGTATATGTATTTATGATGTATACATTTTGTTGTTTGTAATTTTGTTTATTTGTGCTGTGAAAAACAATAAATAAAATGAAAAAAAAGAATTCTGTTATAATTACCTCTGTCTATGGGTCTTGCATGACATGTACACAAGACTGCTACAAGAAGACTATTTAAATAATTCATATTCATTTTTTTCAATATCTGAAATGAAAAACGTTAAAATATTGATGTTAGGTATATTTAATACATATCTAACAAACTGTTTATCAAAATATTCTTGAATATTGTCATGTGAAAAAGAAACTTACGAAGATTAAAATTACCAAGACAATTTGCAGATGGAGTGACAATATTACATCCTTGTTTAATACACTTTTTATTGAACCCTTACAGGTAAATGCTAGACTAGGGCCCCTATTCAATTGAGCAACTGTTAGTTACTGGAGAGCGTAAACTAATTTGCTATTCAATTGGTGTCTTTTAGGTACCCACAAACGATTTTCGGATTACAGGCTAAAAATTCCTGTGTTGTCAAAATCGTAAATCCGAACCATTTAAGCCTTTTATCTTTCAAGTCTGTAAATGTTACAATCGCAAATCTCTATTCAATTGCTACAACTCCTCAAGCCTGCATTGCTTTCACACCTGTAAATGGCAAATATACAAGAAAATCCTACAAGTACCAGATAGGACCCGCAAGGGGGTTAAACACCTGATCTTACCACTATAAATGCAAATAAATAATCAATACTGAACTTTAAAAGATGGGGAAAGTGAAGAAAGACATTAGAATTAATTGCACAACACTTTCAAGCTCGCAAATCTGCAATAAAAATTTATGTTTTTACTTTTCATTTCCTTGTTATATCAATCTTGGGAATCAAGGAGTTAATACATCAGGTGACCCACATGGACTAGAACAGTATTGTCATTCATTTTTATTGTTTTGTACATTGCGAGTTAGATCGTATATCAGACTTCTAAACTCTAATTGATTGACATTTACAGCCTTTTTAAATTGCGATTCGGTCAATTGAATAGCGCTCTATATAAGCACAGGGAATATTTTTTTTTTTACAGAAGTTTTTAGTAAGTGAACTTCTATCCAAAAGCAAGGTCTTCACTAATTAAAAACTTCTGTAAAAAAATATTCTCTGTGCTTATATAGAGCCCTATTCAATTGGCCGAATCGCAATTTAATAAGGCTGTTAACCTCCAAGTTTTACTGATGTCATGATGACGGTCTCATTTACTGTTGGCTGTTTCTCAATGGGTTACAGCCTTGCTTAATTGATCATGAACATGCTGTGAAATGCTACTTACAGGTGCATGGCTTACAGTTTAGACTTTTGGCCAGGTAGCTGCTGGCTTGATCAATTGAATTGCTCTGTAACAGTTGCAAATTTCAAGCAGACTTACGGCTGGTATGAATGCAACTGTGGGAATTGCAATTGGATAGGGGCCTAGGAGTCATACCGTGAACAGAACAAAGTAGGTAGATACATATATATATAGTGCACTTGACCTTGTGTACATTGTTATAGCTTAGTTGATGCAGGACCTTTTAGTTTTTTAAGATTTTATGTCACTGTAATTCTGTAATCTCAGGAAGTGATGGGAAATGATCACATATATTTTTCTCATATTTTTGGTGCTTTTCCATCATTACCATCAAGGGCCAAATCCAGGTTACAATTCTGAGATATTTTATTTTAGGTGTATCAATCAAAGGCTTAAACATTTTGATTTAATTACCTATGCTGACAAAATATACCCTGCAGAAGTGGACTCAACCCAGTACCCAAGAACTAATGTTATACATTAACTAGCATTTCTATTCTTTAGTACTTTGATTTTCTGTATATTTTGAAAAGAGCATGAATCAACAAAACTCCCCCATATTTCCTGAAACTAAAAATATTGATAATGACAAAAACTCAGAATTCTATATGTTATATTTACTTTATGTTCTATTGGATACAACTGTCCTATTTACATTGTTTATACACTATGATGAAAAAATAAATCAAAGCAGTAAGAAAGTGATATGTTATTAGCTGATTATTTGAACAATAAAATAAGAACAACTGGCATTTTGAACTTTTTGTGGTTCACTTCACTACAAGAGACATGTTATATTACATTTTTGAATGTCATTTTATTAACATTAAAGTATATTTAATAAAAACTGAATAACTGAAATAATTTTTAAGAGGTTCTTTAAGAAAAAAAAATGTAGATAAAAAAGCTGTTTTCTTAGTGCTTAGCCCACATGGAGTTTAAGTAATATGACATCACTGTTAAACATAGGTCTAACAGTGATATTGATTATGTATATATACTGTATATATATATATATATATATATATATATATATATATATATATATATATATTTAAATAAATGCCCAGTCAGTACAGTCTCAGTTAAACTATGACAAAAATAAGTCTTCACATTGTTGCAGTCTGCAGAGGGATTAAACATTGATCTATAAATCATTTGCAGTATTCAAATAAAAAAGTATTTTTAATGTTTAAAACCTGATAAAAAACAGATTACAAAAAATATTCTGTTATTGCATATTAATGTCCTGGTTTACAATGAAGAGCTAGTGATACCTTAAAGGATCACTTAAGTCATGATAACTGCTCTGAATAGTGTCAAAGCTCAGTGAAATCACATATATAGTTGTGAGCGTACGAGTTGTTGCTAACGCTGCGGGCTCGCAAAGCAAGCCTGCGGCCCCACTGGGCGAGGGTCTCAGTTGCTGGCATGGAGCGCCGAAGGCGCTCCATGCCAGCACCTGAGGACCTCGCAAAGCGAGGGCCACAGTTGCTGGGATGGAGCGCCTGCCAGCAACTGCGACCCTCGCAAAATTCACGGCGCAACCCAAACTCCACGACAAACACATTACGACACTCGCAAACAACATACGACACACGTTAACACACATTACGGACTTGCAACACTCGGACGCAACTCGCGAACATTACAAAATTAAAAACACAATACATACACACAGCACATACATACAAAACTTACCTACAGCAAGAGGGAGCACCCAGCACCTCAAAAATGCAACTTACACCTTCATTTCACTACAAATAAAAGAGTTTAGACACGAAAATATTTTCGAAGCGAGAGAAACAATGGCCGCGGAACAAAACGAAAACGAGGCTACACACGCAAACACCATACGAGACACGTTACGACACATTACGACCTCGCAAACATCGGACGCAACACGCCGACATACAAACATTTAAAACACAATAAATACACACACCACACACATAAAAAGCTTACCTACAGCAAGAGGAACCATGCAGCACCTCAAAAAAACAAGTTACACCTTCATTTAAATACAAATAAAACACTTTAGACACTAAGAAAATCGCTAAGCGAGAAAAAAAATGGCCGACGGCCAAAACGAAAACGAGGCTACAGCACTCTCCACACGTAAAACACCACAACACACTCGCAAAACACCACACGAAAGTCGAAAACCACTACGAGGCACCAACGGACAATCCGCTAAGACGGACAACACAGAGAAACCGCCATTTTACGCAAATGCGGAAGTACGACACTACGCGCACGGTTTAGCCTTGCGCACGCACAGTATTACACTGCACACATTCACCACGCTTATAGAGCAGCTCCACAACACTAATGCTGCACCAACATCAAACAAGGTTCACAGCTCTTCAACACAATGCTTCAAAATAGGTAAAGTATATTCATTTATTAATTTATTACATGTTTACTATTACACACAAAACAACATTAGCTCAGTTACAATAACATTGCCGTCATTTTTTGACGGGCAAGTCGCTAGTAAAGTATAGTTATCAGGAACTTTTATAAAAAGAAATCACCAGCAGCTGTTTTGTACAGCTCTTCCGATGCACCCTAGGATCAGCCTAGTGGTTCTGCATGACTTGATTAGGGAGGTGTGTTGGTGGTAAATAACTGCTGTACTACACAGTATATTGGGGATGCTCTCCATCGAGCCCTCCCCCCCCCCTCCCTTGAGCTGCTGAGGGTCCAATAACGCCATAAGGTCATTATGGTCATTATTGGGCCTGTAACCTTAACCATATGGGTCTTGGACCTCAATGGCACCTATAACCTATAATGCACCTATTAACTCCTATAGCCTGGGGATCCCTTTGGACCATCAGGTTACCTAAAATTAATCCCTATACCACATGTTTCTTAAGGGCCCCATGGCACTTACAATTAATCCCTAAAACACAGGAGTCCTTATGAACCCCCATGGTATTTAAAACTATCATCTATACCTCTGGAGTCCCTATAGACACCCATAAAATCTAAGATTTACCCTTATACCACCAGAGCACCTAAAATTAACCCCCTATAATTAACCCCCCCAAGGCAATGGGGCCTGAAGGGACAATAGGGGTCCTTATGGACCCCATTGATGCTATTCCCCCATGAGAGTCCAGAAGCAGTCCCATAAACCCTAAAACTACCACTTAAAAAGAAATACAAAAAAATGCATTGAATAAGAAAATAACAGAAAATTATTATTATTATCCTTTATTTGTAACATGCCAGGGAAAAACTAATTGAACACATTGGAAAGAATGGAGGGCCTATCGTTGAGCTTAAAATCAAATGTACATAGTGTGTGTTTCCAAAGCACCTTACAAGATGGAAAACTTGCAAACTTTCAATATAAAGGGCATGGGTGTGATAAAGGAGGGTGATAGATGAAAAATGGCAGTTTGAAGCCAATAGGTTCAGGCAACGTTAAATTAACAATATTAGTTTTTAAGCATTCCTATAAAATATAAGACATTCATATCCTCATCTTCTCTGCATTTACCAGCACCTATTTGTGCTTAAATATGGTTTACTATCTATGTTTATAATTCTTTATCTAATTGTCTTATTGTATATTGCCCTCAACTTTTTCTACATTTGTATGTCTCCATATGTGATATAAATGTTTTCATAATGTCTTAATATCCTTACCGCACTTTATAAAAAATCACCAACTTCCATTACAAATACAGTAATACCAGTCTGGTGATAATCTTATGGACTTCAAACCTGGTAACCATGACAAGAATGTTCAAACCTGGTAACCATGACAAGAATGTTCTGGTCAAGCTGAGCATAGTTTCCCAATCATTCTACGAGAATTGGTCTCATATAGATAACACCAATCGTGAGACAGAAAACATAAGAACTTTTTTTTTTTATATATTATTATGGTCACCCTTCCTTTTTATTCCTTTTTTCTTAATTTTAGTCACTGGTTTATAGTGAAACATTAGTTATTTAAACCCAACTAGGGTATATCTCTATAGGAGTCTTTTTTATGTATTTTTATATTTTTTATTTTTATTTGTATTATTTTGTACTATTATTTTTATTTCTAATTTAAATTTTATTTATTTGTATCTTCTCTATTAGTAATGTCATTTAGCTCTATTGATAATCTATATATGCAACCATGTTTGGTACATATTTGCCAAATATACTATGCATGGAGAGGTGGGTTTTCACCTTGATACTTAATCTTTTAATTTCATTTTCAATCTTTTGTGAAGTATATTGCGGAATCTGCTGATTGGAGGACATTTGTATTGTATACTCATCTCCCTGGAAACCAGTGACGTAGCCCATACCCACTGCTATCCTGGACGCTGCACTCTCATATTGGTTGCCAGTTACCCAGAGCAATGGGGATCCACTGTAACAGCTGGTATGCCCCCAAAGTGATGGCGGCATGCCTAAGGCACGTGCGGTGTGCCTGAACACTACATCGCATGGGGAAACGTCCCAAGTGGTTTAACCATCCTTCTTTTTATTAAAATGTTAACACGTCAAAATTTTCCAAAGAGCTGTACATGGGTTAAGTTCAAGGCAAAACCATATTAATGTATTGCAAAGAATGGAGGGCTCTGTCTTTGAGCTTAGAATCTAGTGTGCATAGTGTTTTCCCCCAAAGCACCATGTAAGTTTGAAAACGTGCAAACTTACAATCTAAAGGGTCTGGGTGTGGAGGTGGTTGTGTGTTGTCCTCTGTAGATTGTGGGTGTGTGATATACAATGCTGTAGAGTTTGCAGTTGTGAATATTAATTAAGGCTGAAGATGTTAAGCTTTTTTAAAGAGATGCATTTTTAGTGATTTGTTTTTAAAGGTTTTGAGGCAAGAAAATTGACTAGTGGAGCGAGGCAAGGAGCTCCACAGAGGAGGGACAGCACGAGAAAAGTCCATAAGGCGGGAGTAAGAGGAGGGGATAAGAGAGGGGGAAAGAAGGTTATTAGCAGAGCAATTAGGGGGATTATTTTTAGGTGAGGGCATAAATATAAGAAGGTGCACTGCTGTTGAGAGCTTTATACATTAGGGTTGTGATATTAAATTGTATTCTGAAGGATGGAGTGGGAAGAGATGATGAGAGAGGAGGGATGGTCATTACCAGAGTGAATCAGGCAATTGGGGGAGTATTTTGAAACAAGAGCAGAGATATAAGGGGGTGCACTTATAATACCCATTTTTAAAGAGTAAAATCCCTCTCTTTGAGCCTCATTCAACTGAGGATTTTGGGAGATCTGGGCTCGCCAAGTGGAGCCAGCAAGTTATTTTGCAATTCAATTGGCATCTTTTTGCGGGCTCTGATTGAGTTAGGGGCTCCAAGCTGCGATTTATAGCGATTAAAAAAATTGCAAGTTAATGCCCTCCAAGCCTTTGATCTAAGGCTAAAAATCGCAAATCGCTATTCAATTGCTCCGATTCCCCCCCCCCGCTAACCACTCCGTCAAGTCCGCAAATTGCATTAACCACAAGTTAATGGTACCAAGGAGGACTCGCAAAGGGCTTAATGACAAATTGGAGCACTTTAAAAGCTAATAAAAAAGCAATACTGTACTTTTTTTAAGAGTGAAAGTGATGTTAGGTCTTAGAATTAATAGCACAACATTCTCCAATACTTTATTTCATGTTCAATTTTCGTGTTATATTGAGCACGGCAATCAATGTGAACTTCTATGGGCTTCAACCTCCAAGCCTGTAGGACTTTGAAATCCAACCTCTATTTTTCAAAGTCCAATGGGCTTAGAGGTTGAAGCCCGAAGGACTTTGAAAAATGGAGGTTGGATTTCAAAGTCCTACGTCTTTCACTTACGAGTTACGGCTTGGAGGTTGGACATGTTGCCGATCTTTGTTTCCCTAACGTGTTCAAGCCTGAAGGCATGGTGTTCAGATTTTTGGGACTGGCACCTAACTTGCAGGCCCGGCCAATTGAATAGCATCATAATCGGAGACTAAATGGAGCCTGCAACTCAATCGCAGGCATTTGGCTGTCTGCAATCGAGTTGCGAGCCCCAAATTGAATGAGGCTCTTTCTTCCCATGTTTCCTACTGCAGGAAGAGACATGTCCTGAGTGTCTTTGTCTTGTGTCTCTATGTTATGTGTGTATAGACCAGTGGACACATATTCATTGTATATATCTATAAGACTGACATTTTGCACAACTACTACTAGTCTCATATTTATATTATGTTATTTGAGGGACTAAACTTGATAATGGACAGCACATTTTAGAATGTAAAAAAAACATCTATATCTGCTCATTTATGAACCATTAAGGAGGGCAGCTATTGCTCTTTGCACCGTGTCCAAAAGCCTATTTCATAGTGCTTAGCCCACATAGGGCCTCATTCTATTAAAGGCCGTAAAATGCTGCCATTCCTTGCGGCCATCTTACGGCCCTGTGTAGCTCTACTGCTAAGCTGCTATTCAATGGACAGCGCTGCAAGGAGGTCCCCCTTACGGTCCGGCGGCAAATTATGCAATCGGCCGCAAGCGTTTCCTGCGTGCCCGTAAATCGCGTTTCAAGGCTGCACAGTCGGAAAACTGTAAATGCAAATATAAATTCAAGATAGCACTGTAAAAGACAGGCAACATAATGGGGGACATGAGGATTAATAGCAACACCCTCTCAAGCTTGCACATCGTCCAAATCCAATTCTTAATTTCCAGTTTTTTTTCTGTCCCAAGTCCCGAGGGCTCGTCGTTGTTAAAACATGTACGGGTTCGGAGGATGAAGGCCGCCATCTCAAAGCATTGTAGAAGCCTATATATGTTCAATCCAGCACTGCAAAGCACTGTAAATGATGGGGAACACAATGGGGGACATGAGGATTAATAGCAAAACATTCTCAAGCTTGCACATCGCCAAATTATAATCTTTGATTTTAAGTTTAAAATCCGTCTAAGTCCCATGGGCTTCAATGACCAAGCCTGTAGCTCGTTATTCAAGCACGTGTGGGCTTGGAGGGTGAATGTCCTCCAAGCTCGTAGCTTGTTAATCAAGCCCGTGCAGGCATGGTGGGTGAATGTCTTCCAAGCCCGTAGCTCGTTATTAAAGCCCGTGCGGGCTTGCATGATTGATAGAACACGAAGATTGAACATGAAATTAAAAATCTTTATTTGCAGATTTGAGAGTAGGGGAATGTTGAGCTATTCATTTTGAGACCAAACATCACTTTCACTTTTAATAAAAGTACAGGATGGCTTTTCTATTTGCCTATTAGTGTTACGATTTGCGACCTGTGGGTCTGTTTTACCCATTTACGGAGTTGACGGAGGCTAATCCCACAGCCGTTGCGGGTCTGATGTGCTCCAAGTCTGTGGGACTCTGGACACAGAAATTGAACATGAATTACAATAAAAATGATTAACAGATTTGAGTGTTGAGGTATGTTGTGCTAGGAATTCTAACACCTACAATCACTTTCACGTCTCATCAATGGCTTTTTTATGTGCTTGATTGGTGATCCGATTTGTAAGTAAGTGCCTTGCGGGACCTTGCGGGACCACGCACCTCCTATAGTTGTTTATAGAATGAGACCCATAGAGTTTAAACAATATGACGTAGGTCTAACAGAGACAATGATTATGTACAAATAATTTAATTTTATATATATATATATATATATATATATATATATATAATTAAAATCTATGCCACAAATGTTAAAGAAATCTACCTGTATTTCTGAGGAGATACAATCTTGGTTAAATTATGACAAATGGAAGTCTTCAAATGTTTACCAAGTGTAGTCTGCAGAGGGATTAAACATTCAGTTATAAATCATTTCCATTACTCATAAAAACGCATTTTTAATTTTTATGAGTACTGGGGAGCTACAGTTCATTGAGGGAACCATGAATGCCAACATGTACTCTGACATACTGAAGCAGAGCATGATCCCCTCCCTTCAGAGACTGTCCCGCAGGGCCGTATTCCAACATGATAACGACCCCAAACACTCCTCAAAGACAACCACTGCCTTGCTAAAGAAGCTGAAGGTAAAGGTGATGGACTGGCCAAGCATGTCACCAGACCTAAACCCTATTGAGCATCTTTGGGGCATCCTCAAACTGAAGGTGGAGGAGTGCAAGGTCTCTAACATCCACCAGCTCCATGATGTCATCTTGGAGGGGTGGAAGAGGCCTCCAGTGTCAACCTGTAAAGCTTTGGTGAACTCCATGCCCATGCGGGTTAAGGCAGTGCTGGAAAAAAATGGTGGCCAAACAAAATATTGCGTACAGCTGTTTCAAGGTTACTGCCTATTATCAGCGTGGGGTGGGATCCCAGCTTGTGTTGTGGACCTTATGAGTAGGTAGTTCACCACAACAATCATTTAATACATGGTGGGCAAAGGAGCGATAGAAGCCCAGAATATTTATTTATACTGATGCCCACTGGCTTACACATCATAACTAATTACCCTGCACCCGTATCTCTAGATCCCTGAGACTTTTGAAATATCTGTGTTGTTTTCCTCCCGATGTGTTGCATTCAGTCTAAAGTTATCTCTGACAGACTGTAAAAATGTTCTAAGCTCTTTACCCGCAGGAGCACGAACTGTCCTCTCTCCATTTTGTTTCTTCACCCAGTAGGTAGGGAATTTATTTGATTGAAGAGGGATTGCGGAGTAGAGAGGTGCAATATGGGTGTGAGAGTTGGTAGACATCACTACATGCTTAAATCTCCAATTTAGTGATGCACAATAATAAAACTATTTTTCTGAATGAATACTGTTTAATATTTTCATTTAACTTTGACATACATTGAGATTTAAAGACATATCTAAGTTTACCTGTTCTTATCTTTTCTAATGTTTCGTGATGAAACAACAAGGGAATGCTAATTGAATAGGATTAATATTTGTCTACAAACCATGTAATAGCTTGATAAATAATAGAGAAGCATGTCTATTTTCTATTTCAAGCCATCTAGTGAAGTTTGCCAAGGACTTAATTGGGACATCTGCGCAGCCTCATTCTATGGGCCCTATGCTATTGCCAAATTCATACATTTATACATACTTAAAACTGCTCTTAAAATTGCCACAGATTCTATTAGCTACTCGCAATCTGATTACAAGTTACCCGCTCACAATCACTATGGCCAGCCAAAGATGCAAGATTGGCCTTAGAACTTTATTGGTTTTAGGACAGCTCGAATATCACAAGCTCTAAATAATTAAATTTTCACCCTTATACACTGACCAGGTAAACATAGACAGATGTATTTATATTTGACATGAGTACTTAAAAAACAGATAAATATACACTTCTTCTATTGAGGAGTTGTTAACCACTTAGGTATTTATATTCACATGTATTCAAGCTAATAGATATGTACTTCTTCTATTAATAAGTTTATGATTACTCATCAATTTTACAGTGATCTATTCCCATCTGTTTTATTAATAATCACAGATGCATACATACAAATGATGCAATGCATACAGTAAAGTCACCAGTGTAAAATACATACAAAGGAGAGAAAAATGAGGCAATCAGAAACATAGTTAAGTTCAATAGGGGTCTTGTATAGATTGAAAGCACATATTTAGAAGAGATAACCCCTACTAAATAAACAGGTTCTGCTGGAATAGCATCAATTCGTGCAGCATCTCCACTGGTGATTTTTTTCATTTTTAGGATACAGAATATATAAAAGTAAACAACAATAAAGATTAATAAACATATATATTGAACAATAAAAAAGAAAAAAAAAGGGAAACACAATTAAATTAAAATAAAATAAAAAAAGGAATAAAAACATATGTCAAGTGTGTATATAGCCAAATAATTCAAGACCTACATCCCACTGTAGACTCCGAAGAGGTCCCACGCAAGCCAAGTCCAGTTCCAAATTAAGAGATGATTATAGAATGTGAATACTGTGAGAGGAAGCCAACCATGGGGTCCAAATTGTGATGAAAAGGGGAAGGGAGTGTTCTAGAATGTGGGAGAGTCTCCTAATAATTAGGAGATAATTTAATTTAGAAATAACCAATCGTTTGCAAGTGGATTTACCTTTTAAGTAAAGGCTGATAAATTGCAGAGTGCACTAATTGTGCCCAGGTGAGAAGGCAGAAGTTAATATAAACAGGAGAAAGGGTGAACTTGTGAGCTTGTGAACATTTTTAGTATCAAGTGCAATTCTAGTAAGTTTAAATAAAAGGAGGGACTTCAAAGAAAAGGGAGGGCAGATTTATAGTGCAAAGGAGGAAAACTTTATACAAATATATTATTTTATATTCATTATTTTTCCCACTGAAATTTTGTAGACAATAATAATAATTATGAGTCAGTCCAGTGGCAACCTCACTCAGTGTACATCCTGTCATATGTATGCAATACTGGAACAGATGATCCAGGGTCCATTCCTCTGTAAGAGGTGTGAGCATGTTGCCTCTCTGGAAGCTCAAATTTAAGATCTGGAGAGGAGAATTGAAGCACTTAGTGATATTGCTCCACTGGAAAGGGGATTGGTGCTCTCGGAGCACAGTTTAGCTAGGCCTAGCATGGAGGGTGGAGCTGGGGCTAGTGAGGATTTCCAGGGAGGTAGCTTTGTTACAGTTAGAAGAAGAATCAGGGGGAACAGGAGGAGGCAGGCCAGTTCTGAGTTGGCAAACACCAACAGATTTGCAAGATTGAGTGAAACTGTTGGGGATGTCCATTCAGGAATGGCAATGCCAGGTAGAGCTGTTCCCTCTAACAGCCGGGAGAACAGTTCTACTGAAGGAGTGGGAGGGCAGAATAGGCAGAGCAACAGACAGGTTTTGGTGGTGGGGGACTCTATTATTAGGAAGGTAGACAGGGTGATTTGTCACCCAGATCCCAGCAATCGAACAGTTTGCTGTCTCATTTAAATCCTTACTAAATATACATGCACATCGGCATATAGCATGTGGGAATTAATGTAAAAGGAGTAAATCCCATCCAATGCGGTTTAAAAATGATTTAAAAAACAAGATACAGAGTAAAAAACAGGCATTTAAATTATAAAAACAAGAGGGGACAGAGACTGCTTTACGGGAGTACAAGGAAATCAACAAGGCTTGCAAAAGCACTATTAGACTGGCTAAAATAGAAAATGAAAAATGTATTGCAAAAGAGAGTAAGACTAACCCTAAAATAGTTTTTAAATATATTAATGGGAAGAAGGCGAGGAAGGAAGCTATAGGAACATTACAATGTGAAACAGGCCATCTGAAAATTAGTGACCAGGAAAAGGCAGATGAGCTAAATAGGTTCTTTTCTTCGGTATACACAAGGGATGTACCAGTGGTTGGGACACTTCAACATAATGGGGCTACACTACCTTTGCAAAATAATTGGTTAACACAGGAAGTAATCCAAAAGAGGTTGGAAAAAATAAATGTTAATAAACTCCCGGGTCCTGATGGAATACATGAACGGGTACTGAGGGAACTGGGGTCTGCAATAGTTTTTCAAGATTCACTCAGCACAGGGTCTCTACCAAATGACTGGAGAAAAGCAGATGTGATACCTATATTTAAAAAGGGAGCAAGAGCAAATCCGGGGAATTATAGACCAGTGAGCCTCACTTCTGTAGTGGGGAAGCTTTTAGAAGGGTTAATAGGGGATAATATACAAGAATATGTCGATTTGAAAAGGATTATAAATAGGAGGCAACATGGATTTATGAGGGATAGGACAAATCTAATTAGTTTCTATGAGGAGGTTAGTAGGAACTCAGTGGATGTAGTCTGTTTGGATTTTGCAAAGGCTTTTGATACAGTGCTCGTACAAAACTCATTAATAAATTATATAGATATGTTTTTCCTGATCCGCCAGGTCCATCAAGATAGAAATAACACTCTTTGACCATGTCATCATCTAGTGCATTTTTGATGGCATTAAATGCTTGCAATTGAACATATTTAAAGTTGCAAGTCTTTCTTCTGTTCTTTGTACTTGTAGTTGAATGTCATAGTCTTCAAAGTTTATGTCATCTATAAGATCTGGATCAGGCAGATTAAAACTTGCAAAACTTAATCCATGAGTTAAAAATACTTCTTGGATTTCCATTAATGCTTTTAAGTGTGCAATAGGTTCATTGTATCCTTGCATAAAGTCTTCAGCCATATTACTTTTAAATGTGTCCCACAAAGCTAATGCATTTGGAGCATTTGAGAAGATACAAATGAATGCTAATTATTCCCTCATCTGCCGTGGCATTTGACATAGTGCTGCTTCTTCTAGACATCGTTCCCATTCTGTATCATCAGCTAGTAAGTTTCTATGTCTTGCAGCTAAATGGAAGCATTCATCTACTATGTCATTAACAGTTCTTAAGTGTTCAAAACTTTGTGCTCCAGGAACATTTAAAAGTAATAGTCGTAAGCAGAAATGTTCAAGGTCTCTTGGACTGACTGTGTAAATTCTTGGGATTATTTTATTTCCTCTGCTTTTTCTTGGTCTCCATAATCTATTTACAAAAATATAGTGATATGGAATTTCAATAAATAAGAATTGTGTTGCTTGTGAATCTGTAGAATTTAATTCAAACCATGCAGTTAGCGTAGTGTGACGATGCTCACTTTGAGCGAATGCATTACTTTTATTTCCAGCATAGAAATACACTAAATGACTTTGTGGCAAATGTACTGCTAATCTATATACTGCATGTGATCTATCATGCATTTCAAATTTTAAAAGGTGCCACATAGCTTCTGGTGCACTTACATAGTGAGCATCTACATGAGATGCAAGTTCATCATGTACTAACTCACTACTTTCAGGGTTGTCTGCACTTTTCACGACTACAGTAGTTGCATCGTAGCCTTTGTAAATATATTTGTACACATATTTAATGGATTTGATGGAAGTGCAGGCTTATACATTAATGTGTGCATTATACTTCATGAGTAAATGTGGATTGTAGGGTACCACATACCTATTGTCAACCTTTTTGCCATGAATAATGGCACTAACTCCTTCTCTTCTTCTATAAAGTGTATAGCCATCACAATTGGCATAAGTTTTGTCTCTATAATGTTTTGGAAAATCTTTGGAACATTTATTATTTTCCATACATGGTGATTGTGGATTAAGCTCGCCACAGGGTCCATGAATCATGCGATGAGTTACAATCTCATATAGTCTACCATATAGTTCTGGATCTGGTAGTTCAGCAACAATGACTTAATCCACTTTGTCACCAGTATCTAATTTATTTTTTTCTTGAAGGATTATGAGAAGATGTGCATGTGGAAGGCCTCTTTTTTGAAATTCAATTGTGTATACATAAGGAAGACATTTGCCAAATAAGTAACCTAGTGATGTCACGTATTAATTAATTAAATTTAATTTTGAAAACTCTGGCTACTAAATCTGGTCTATCGGAAGGACTTTGGGCAAGAAGTAAATTTTTTGTAATTTCTGGTCATTGGGGATTACATGTAAATGTAATAAATAAACCGGGTTTTCCAAATTTGGTGACAATAGCCATTGCATCATTGTATCTTTCTCTCATATTTCAAAGAGATCCCTGAAAAGAAGATGGTAAAATGATGGCTTTGCCAGCTGTCATGTCTCTGCTTGTAGCCACGTCAGCAACTTAGTCCATTAATCCAAAATATTGTTCTACACGTTGTTTATCTTGTTGATATTTTATGAAGTTTAAATTATTGGCCTCAACTTGCAAATAGGAATCAATAATCCATTGTTGTGTTAGTTTTTCACCACATATAATTGGATTAAATGTATTTCGAATGGCAATTTGAGCTACTTTAAATTCAAGCATAGAAACATTATTTCGTTTTCTGGCTTTAGCATTTGGATAACTGGGAAGAGTTCATTTTGGTTGCCAACCTGCTTCTCCGTGCGGGAAAAAAATAGGATATGTCATTGGATCTAAATTTTGACTTAAGATACTGATATTAATGAATGGTTGCTCCTCATTTCTGGGATATATTCTAATGTCTCTTTGAAATGGTGTTTCTCCTTCATAATTTTAAAAACACCATTGCAACCTCATTTGATGTTGGCAAGTTATAACAGCGTTTATCAGTATGTCTATCTCGTTTAAGCACCATATTGACCTTTGGGATTGGCAATTCATATCTTTCTGCATGAAGTTGTTGTGCATTTTCTACTTCTGCCAATTTTTTATAAGCTTTAGTGTAGGGGTTATTGGCCATAATGTTATCTAGCTCTATAAAAACAGTGGTTAAGCATTTTTTATTTTCTTGTAGCTGCATACGTTAATCAATAGCTTCCATTGTATCTAGGACATATAGTTGAGCAAATATTCTTTGCTCTCCTTCCTCTGGATGTAAATGGGAAGTCCGATGGTAAATTTGGCCTTGGACTTTAAAACAGTAAGGACAAAAAGATGCAAAGGATATGGCACTATTGTAGGCTCTTATGTTTGTCTTGACATTTTTGTAGTTTGGAAAAGTAGGTTCAGTCATAATGTTTTGTAAATAGATTGGGAATTGCTTTCTTTCTGGAAGTTTGACCTTGCCTTTTTGACAGCAACTAATGAATTGGCCATCTCTGGGTCTTTCCTGTTTAAAATGATATGCCTCACAAAACTGACATTGAGTATTCATGTCCGCACAATTATGAACCTCTACTGCTAAAGACTTGAGTAAAGGACAATTTGCAAAGCATATATCAGTTTCAGTTTGAAATTCATCATTTGAAATGTCATGTTATGTTTCTCGAACAGGTTCTAAATGCTTTGTTTTCTTAGTGGCTTTTTTTGGTGTATCTTTTATTTTTGCAGGTGATAGTCTTTTGCTTGCAATTCTTTTTTTTAAATATTTTTATTTTACTTCAGTTTCTAGAAATAACAAACAGATATTACAAAATTATACAAAACACAAATATACAAATACAAAATATATTACAGTCATACAAAAACTAAATAAAAAAATAAAAATAAAAAAATAAAAAAGGGTTATGTCCTATGAGTTTAAAGAATGAAAATATTTATCCCAAATCAGCCAACTGTTAACCCTGGATAAAACAATGCCCATGTCATATAGATTCCTTTCTAATTCTCTGTTCTTTTTGAGAATTGTTAATACTTCATTCAGTGATGGAATAAGATCTGATTTCCAGCGTTTGGCAATAAGCCATTTGACTACTGAGACTACCTGTATAATTAAAGTATGTTCTTCCATCTTAAGCCTATTGTCCATGATGTGAAGAATAGCCATTTCACATGTCGGCTTAATGATTTTACCGCAAATTTTAGAAATATATTCAAAAATCAAACTCCAAAGTCTCTTAATGGGGTCACAGTCCCACCAAATATGTTTGTGCGTCCCCTGCTGATTACAAAGTCTCCAACAAAGCCCACTATTAGAATTATTGTTAATAATTGCTATCTTTACTGGGACAAAGTACCACCTCTGAATCACTTTATAATTGACTTCTCTATATGCTTGATATTTAATAATTTTCTGTGAGAAAGCAAATGCTCTAGACCAATTTTCCAGGTCAATTGAGTTATTGCATTCTTTTTCCCATTTAAGCATACCTGTAGATGTTTCCATCTTATCCTGTTTTATTAATATTTCATAGCATTTGGAAATTATATGTTTCCTGTCATTATAAAGTACTAACGTTTCAAAATTGGTTAAGGATCTGTTTGAGGTAAATAAATATTTTGAATTTAAAATAACTTTTTTAACTCTCTCATATTCCAACCATTTAAATGATGGGAAACTAAAATCAGCACATAATTTGGAAAAAGACTTAATTTCACCTTTATCGAAAAGATCTCCCAATGTCTGTATATTCCAATTACTCCAATTACGAAGACAGGCCAAGTTAAGAACATTACTTACACCTAACATTGACATTTCCCAACACGGAATTGACTAAAGGTTTCGTTTTTTCTTCCATCTAAACCAAAATGTAAACCCTGTTTTAATTATTATTGACGTAATATTATTATTGGGAAATTTATCATACCAAAGCCAATCTCTTAATGATAAGCCCTTAGCTAAACATTGTTCTATAGTTATCCACTTATTTTGTTTTGTTTTAGTGGACCAGGGTATAAAATGAGATAGCATTGCAGCCATATATTTTTCTTCAACACAAGGGGACGCAATGCCTCCTTTTATAAAGGTCTTCTTAACAATCCTTGAATTAATTCTAGATTTTGTCCCATTATATATAAATGAATCGATCAAGGTTTGGTATTTTTTAATTATAGTTTCAGGAACGGATAAAGGCAAACATCTAAATAAATAATTTATTTGCAGTAATATAGACATCTTTACGGCTGCTATTCTACCAAACCAGGATAATCTATTTTGGAATATGGAGTACAATTTTGGGCACCACTTCATAAAAAGGACATTTTAGAGCTGGAAAAGGTACAGAGAAGGGCAACAAAACTAATAAGGGGAATGGAGGGGCTAAGTTATGAAGAAATACTAACCAAATTAAACTTATTTTCTCTAGAAAAAAGGCGTCTAAGAGGAGATATGATTACCTTATATAAATACATCCAGGGTCAGTGGAATTCTCTACCAGAGGAGGTGGTGACAGCGGATTCGATAGATAACTTTAAAAGGGGACTAGATTTATTTCTAATTAAAAAGGGAATTCAGGGTTATCATGGATAATTAGAGAGACAGTATTGATCCAAATATTTTACATTTCCCTTTGAGACAATTGGCTAAGTCTCGCTTGTGTTTTTTTTTTTTTTTCTATTTGCCTTCCTCTGGACTAATTAATAATAATAATAAAAAAAACATTAAATAATTGTTTAATAATTAATTAACAATTAATGAATTAATAGTTAATCCGCATATTGCAGATCAGAGGAGATCTTAAAAGGTTGAACTTGATGGACTGAAAGTCTTTTTTCAACCTTAAATACTATGGCCCTCATTCAATTGCAATTTGGCCAATTGAATAGGGGTCTAAATAACCACATAACATATTTTTTTAAAGAAGTTTTTACTTAGTAAACATCTATCCAAAAGCAATGTTTTCACTAACTAAAAACGTATTTAAAAAAAATATTTTATGTGCTTATTTAGAGCCCTATTCAATTGGCCAAATCACAATTGAATGAGGGCCTATGTAACTATGTAACTATTTGATTTCCAATTTATTAGTTGGTTTAATTTTGTCATAAATTTTGGTTACAATTATTTTAATCAGATTTTTCAATTTTTCAGAAAATTCTATTTCCAAGTAATTGATTTTATTTACCTCCCAATCAATTTCCTAAATGTTTTTCAGAGAAGTTATTTAATCTTTGTCTATATTTATTGTTAATACCTCTGTCTTTGACCAATTTATTTTGTAGTAAGAAATTAAACCAAATTTGTTTATTAAATCCTGAATCTGTAGTAAAGACTTTCTAGGTTCGGCTATAGTTAATATCACATCATCAGCATAAAGCCTGATTTTATGCTCAGAATCGCCAATCCTAATTCCATGAATTTTCTTATTCATTTTAATGGCTTCTGCCAAAGGTTCCATCATAAAAACAAAAATTAAAGGAGATAATGGACAACCCTGATGGGTCACATTAGAAATAGAGGAAGTGTTTGTTTTTAGGCCATTTCCTACAACACAGTCAGTGGGGTTTGAATATAAAGCTCTTATAGATTTCACTCCAAAATCTTCAAAACCGAATTTTAGTAATACTTGATTCTTAAAATCCCAGTTTAGCCTGTCAAAGGCCTTTTCTGCATCTAATGTGATAACTATAGAAGGTTTATGATTATCTTTACAAAAAGAAACTACGTCAATTAATCTCCTTGTATTATTGGCTCCCTGCCTATCTTGTAAAAAACCTGATTGATCCATATTTATTAATTTACCAAGGCACAAGGTCAATCTTTTTGCTAAGTTTTTGCATATAATTTTATATCCGTGTTCATTAAAGATATCGGTCTATAATTCTTACACCACCTTATATCTTTATTTTGCTTTGGAATATTAATTATAACTGCCTCTAACATTTCTTTAGGAGCACTCCCTTTTCTTTTAATTTCATTGAACACTTCAGCTAGATGTTTCATAAGTACCATCTTAAAGGTTTTGTAATAATAATTTACAAAGCCATCTGGACCAGGGGCTGATTTTAACTTTAAGTTATCAATTACTTCTTCAATTTCTAATGTTTTTATTTCACTGTTTAGATAATCTAAATCCGCCTTAGTGATTTTGGGAAGTGAAAGTCTATCCAAAAATGTAGTAATATCTTCTGTTTTTGGTTTTATAACTGCATTGTTACTTTCTAAATTGTAAAGATTTTCATAAAAGTCAAAAAAGGCCTTTTCAATATCACTTATCACTAGGATTTGTTAATGTAATTGAGTCCTTCTTTTTGTTTTCAATTAGTAATTAATCTATTCTATTAATTGGTTTATTATTTTTTAATTTCCGAGCTAATAGTTTCCTAACTTTATTATCCAAAAAATATTTTCTCTGTTGAAGTTTCCACAGGCTATTATCAATATTTTTTTGGACAATTTTATTTATTCCGTTTTTTACTTTTCTAATCTCTATACTCTTATCAGCTGAAGGGGATAATTTATTTTGTCTTTCAAGGATTGCTAATTGTGCATATAAGTCTCGGAGTGATAGACCACTCTGTTTCCTTCTATGTGCACCCCATGAGAGTAACATTCCTCTTATATATGCTTTATGGGCATTCCAAATCGTTGAGGGCTCAGGAACTGAATTCTCATTAACTTGGAAACAGTTTTCTATTTCTTCCCGTAATAATATTTGTTTATCTGAATTATTAAATAATGAAATATCCATTCTATTTCTAGAATACTTATTTTGAGTCAAATTATCTTTAATCTGGAGTTCTATCGTAGCATGATCTGACCATTTAATTATATTAATCTTGGTAGAGTCTGTAACTGCCAAGGTTTCCGAGTCAACCAAAAAATAGTCTATTCTAGAATAAGACTTATGGCGGTGAGAATAAAACGTATAGTCTCTTACATTACCATATCTTAACATCATAAAACTCAAATCTCACTAAGGATTCATAGAAAAGATTAGCTTTCCTTTTTGTATGCCCATGTAAATATTCTTGATTATTACTTTAAAGATACATTCAGTACCATTTTAAAATCGCAGCAAACAATTAGTTTGCCTACTTTAATATTTTTAACACGTTTAAGTAATTTGTTTAAGAACCCATTTTGTCTCTCATTGGGTGCATAAATATTTACTATAGTGTAGTTTAGATGGTTGATTTTTCCGGCCCATATAACAAATCTCCCTTCCAAGTCTACTTCTCTAAATTGCTCACTAACGTTAATATTTTTACTAAACAAGATCGATACTCCATGCGACTTTTTATATGTTGAATCGACCTTAATAGTAAAAAACCTATGTTCCAGAAAGGGACTTTATCTATTTGCCAATGCGTTTCCTGTATACAAACATCAGCTTTAATTTTCCGAAACTGATCTATTAACACTTGCCTCTTAAATACAGAGTTCCATCCTTGTACATTCTGTGAGACTATCTTAAATCTCATCCAAAAAACAAAAGGGACCCCTTAGGATACCACTCAAAAAAATACCATTCTATGCCACCCAAAATCGACATAACCTTAAAATTGAATACCTGAACATTGAAAGTTTTACAACTATTCCACATAAAAACATACACATTTTCATACAAAACCGAGACATGATGTACCCTACCAAAAGACAGATGACTATAAGTCTAATGGTTAATTTGGCTAGACCAATCTATGTCTAGCAGCCCCACTATGGTAGCCCATCCCAGAACAGCATTTGCTCTCTTCTGTATATATTATCAGGAGAAAGCAGGGAAGGAACCCCTTTAACAAGTAGCGGAAACGGAAAGGGAAAAACATGGGGAGCCACAGGGGAAGAGAGGAATGGAGGAGAGGAGAAAGGACATAATTAATGCTTCTTATTCTTCCTTCTACCATCCCTTCTATAACTTCTCATTAACTGAACTTTATATAATTCCTACTATTTGTAAGTTGGAACAAAAAGTATCCAACTTTTCTATTATCAATCAGTGATTTTTCTGTGAATTTATAGTGTTATTTATAGTGTAAAATGTGTGTCTTCCTTTACTAACAATATATTATTTTCTATATTACCTTACTTTTTTACCTACATTCCCATCAGCTACCGCATTATTTTGCTCTCCTCCTCTCCTTTGTAAGTGAGTGAATGCTCAATAATAACATTTGTGAAGTGTCTTCTTACTAACCAGACTAAGGGCCTCATTCTATTATCGGCCGTAAAACGGCCGCAAGGCTACGATTCCTTGCGGGGGATCCGTTATCTTGCAATTCAATTATACGGCCCCGCAAGGATCTCCCCTTACGGCCGGCCGTATATCTTGCAACCGGCTGTAAGCTCAGAAAACTTTAAACGCAAAAATAAATTCAAGACGGCATTGTACAGCTCTGTAAATGCTAGGGATCATATTGGGGGACATGAGGATTAATAGCAACCTTCTCTCAAGCTTGCACATCAGCCCAAATCCGAGTTTACATTAACTGTTTATTTTCCGGCCGCAGCGTGGGCGGGTCTGAGGTGCTCCAAGCCCTTGGGACTTTTTCCATGGATATTTGACATAAATTAAAAAATAATTTATTTACGGATTTGAGTGTAGGGGAATGTTGTGCTATTTTTGCTAATACCTACAATCACTTTATAGTCTCCTCAGAGTGCAGGATGGCTTTATTTCGGCTTTATAATGTGCTTAATTGGTGCTAGCAGGACCTTTTTTCTGCAAGTAAGCTGCGGCTCGGTTTTAGCCTTGCAGAGAGGGTTCCCGGAGCAATTGAATAGCAACCAGGATTTTATTGCGGCTGAAACTCTTGCGGCCGTTTTAGATCAAAGGCTTTCCTCCGGCGCGAGCGACCGAAAGGGATAGCAAGGCGCCGGCCGCAAGCCTGCCGGAATCCCCGGCCGGAGGGGAATAGAATAGCCGAATTGCTTGCGGCTGGTCCTTGCGGCCCCGCATCTCCTACGGCCGATAATAGAATGAGGCCCATAGTGTTTAATTCCTTTCCTCCCTTCCAAGCCTCCCTCCATCCCCCTGTCTGCCACCATGTCCCCTTCCACTCTTCCCTATTTCCTTCTCCACTCTAAAAGTTGAAGATTTTGAAAATTAGCAACAGTTTCCTTAACAGATTCTACAAAGGGTATGCTCCATTCCCTCAACATAGTTTCCCCCTTTCCCACCGAATTAGCAATTTTTTTCTGATTATCTTTAAAAATAATCAGTTTAGTAGGAAAAGCCCATTTATATTAAATATTTTTCTTACGTAAAGCTTTAGTAATTTCTTGAAACTTTCTACGTTTTGTTAAAGTCTCTCCAGAAAGTAAAAATAATCACAATTTTCAAACGGAGGATCAAATTTAGTTTTCACCCATGATGATTTTAACACTGCTTCTTTATATTCAAAGAAGTGTAATCTGACTATAACATCTCTAGTATTAGCACCCTTAAGCTCTTTAGGTAACGGGATCCGATGGATCCGGTCTATCATATTGATCCCGGGTTTAATGGGCTTTACTAGATAGGAAAATGCAGTTACAAAAGCCTTACGTTCATCAAAATTGAGGGTTTCCCGGATGCCTCTTAATCTCAAATTATTCCGTCTGGAAAAGTCCTCTTGTTGTGTAGCTTTAATTTCCATACGTTCCATTTTACATTCCAAATATGCTGAATAATTAACTACTTTTTGAAATTCTTTAATTCAAATTTCGGGAGTTTTTTCTAATTCCTCCACTCTATCCACCAAGCAATTAATCGCTAATTTATTTAGTTGGATTTCCTGTAAAAGGTCAGATTTTAAAGTAGATTGGAATTCATTAAATTGTTTTTTCATAATAGAAGTGGTTAGAACTTCATCTTCCATTGTATCAGCTGATTCAACTGATTTATCATTTGTAGACAGTTTTGTTTGATCTAATCCCGGTGATGAGTAAGTATATGTAGGGGATTCTCTTTGTGAGGAACTCATAGCTCCTAAATTCCCCTTTGGGGAGAAAAAAGTTGCCGGTGGTGCTTTTGGAGCATTCCCAGTATTAATTTTAGATTTGGGTTTAGTGGCGTTGGAATCTTTATCCTTCATATTGCCTGATAATTCCCTCAGAAAGGTGCATATCAGGTGCAAATCAGCAATATGAGTAAATATTTTAAATGCCCTTTACAATCCAAACGAATCAAACTCAGGCAAACTCAGGCCCAACTTCATATAATGCTCTTATAGAGCTAAAGTGTCAGGAAAGAAGGTTACTGAAACAAGTTACCTCAGAAAGGTGCATATCAGATGCAAATCAGCAGTATGAGTAAAAAGCTTAAATGTCCTTTATTTCAGGTATCTTAATATGGAGAATTTGGCATTTAGCCAGAGAAATATGTAAATGACAAACTTTCCTTAGTATATATCATATCATCTCTTTTTAGAAATATAAATTACTGTGGGCTGTTTGTTACTCACAACCTGAGCATCCACAGTCTCCCCTATGCAGTAATCTGTATCCAGAGACCACTCACAGCTCTCCAGTCAGCCTCTCTGGCTAGGCGTTTGCAGCCATTTTCCCCTTCAGAATCTGCCAGATAATGTTACAGTGCTGCTCCGTGGAGTATGTCCACCATTTGGAAAGTGTGCTGCCAGCCTGCTCTCCCACCTCCACTTCCTGCATCCAAATCAGCTCCACCACTCATCTGCTGCACATCGCCGCTCTGGGTCTGAAACTTCTCACACAGAATCTCCCAGCAGTGCTGCTCTGAGAACGCTTAGTGTTCATGGCGGGTTATCTGCCCCATCTAGCACAGCATGATGTGCTTCCTGGGCAGAGACTCCTGCTTGCAATTCTTTTGTGTTCTTTTTCTCGTCGAATTTCCTTCTGCTCTGGTCTCTGCTGGTTTGCCCATCTTTGTTGTCGTTCTCTAGCTTGACGTCTTATCTTTTCTTGTTTGGTGTCGTTATCAGCCATCTTAATCTGTAAAAGAGAATAATGTATCATTAGTTTAGTTTGAGATGTTAAGTTGGTTTCTGAAATATTTTATTTGCAACAGTTTGTTTGTATGTGATTGTAGTTCATTGTAGCTGAACTTTCTTTCTATGGTTAAATGAGTGTGTTTTATTTTTTTGCTCTTACTTTCTCTCTTGTAGGTTGTAATTTTTGCCTTAGATGCATAGCACACTCAAGTTAATTGCATTATAGCTTATTGTAGATGTAGTAGGTGTATAGTGTTAATTTAAATGTAGTTTTTGCTTTGTTTGTTGATTGCTTTTAATGTTGTAGTTTTGGCTTACAGGCATAGTAGAGGGCAAAAATTGGTCTAATTTGTCCTGCAGGGGATTGTTGTAATAGTATTCTTATATTTTACTTAAAGGCTTATATGTTGTGGCTGTGTATTGAAGGTTTGTATTGTTGTTTGTTCGGTGTTGTATTTGTTGTAGTATTCTATTTTATGTGTGTGCTTAGGTTTTATGCTTAATATTGTACATTAGGGCTGGGAATTGAGAATTAAAAAACGTATTTAGTATGTGTTTTCACTATTTCTTGGACTATGCTGTTTTGTGTGGGTTATTTTTTTTTTGATAGATTGAAGTTTGGGTTTACTGTTAAACGTTGTTGTACGTAAAAGGCAATTAGCAGGTAAATGACAAATGTGTCAGTAATATTTTGTTAAAGCTGATAATTAGTGGCGCTTATTGTTGTTGGTTTATTTTGTTTTTTCTCTTGATATAGATGCAGAGCAAACATGTTTATTTAGTTTTCTCTTTTTTTACTTGTTATACTGTACCTTGTTTGAAGTGTGATTTGAAGCAGAATATTTCTTGATCAGCTGTTGTAAGTCTTCGTGCGATGGTCTTCACGCAGTGTCTGCTGTAAAAGAAAAAGCAAAATGTTATTTTATTGGAATGTATTTGTAATGAATAGCATAGTTAATTTGTTTGGTCTACTCTATCTGTTATCGTGAATTCTTCTGCTATGCTGTTTTTTGTGCACCACTTTAAAATACTTTAATTGTATTTGTATATTACAGTTATTCTTTTTTTTTTTACTGTAATTATTAATGTTTTTGACTTTTTGTATATGATCGCAATGTTTTTTGGATTATCCTGTTTGTGTCCACCACTTTTGGGATGCTGTATTTGGCTTGTGCATGACAGTTAAAGGTTGTTGTAGAAGCTGACTATGAATGATCTTTTATCTGTGTTGTAACTATTAAGAGTAGCATCCTGTTTAGTGTCCGCCACTTTTGGTATGCTTATTTAGGATTCTTTGTAAGGCTTATAGGTTGTTAAAAAGTAAAGAATAATATTAAGTTATTTTTCTGTTTGTGTGCTCCATTTGCCTAATTAGTCTTGTTTGTGAGGATTACTTGTTGTTGGACAGTAAAAAGGAATGTTAATTGCCTTTTCTATATGTTGTTGTTTTTTTTTGTTCTATCCTGTTTTGTGTTCCCCACTTTTTGGTTGCTGCATTTGGCTTGTGGGTGATGGTTGGAGGTTAGTCTACAGTAAAGAGGAGGAATACTTTTGTTTTATGTATGTTGCTAATGTTTGGGATGGTATCCTGTTTTGTGGCCACCCTTTTTTTTTTGTGTGCAACTGTCTTTCTTTGGAAACTGTATAGGTCTTTGTGAAGTTTGTTGAACTGTGTTGTTTTGGTCTTGAGGGAATTTGTATTGTTTTTTTTTTTTTTTTACTTTTAATTCTCATATTGGCGGCCATTAAACATATATTTAATTTTTCTTTTGTACTTGTTATACTATACCTTGATTAAAGTCTTGTTCTTGTCCGAATGACAGAGGGTCCCCTCCTGCCAATCTTAATCTGCCAGTCTTCTTGTAGTGTCTGTTTGAAAAAGAAAGTTAAATGGTTAATTGTATATGTATTATTTTTCATTTTGCAAAGCATGGTCTTTTTCTGCATGTAATGTATTTTTCTATCTTACCTCTTCTTCTTTCTTTCTGTTCTTTAAAAGTGATTCACTTTCACAGTCCACGGTGCAAATTCTTGAGTGACGCTGTTGATGCAGAGTCTGTTTCAATAGAGAAAAAGGGGGAAAGATTGAGCTTCAGCTTCCATATGTATTAGTGTCATCTTTTTTTTTTGCTATGAGTTGCTGTAAATTATTGTTATTTGAATATACTTTCATTAGTTTGAGTTTAGTGTAGTTTGTTGTAGGGCTGAAGGGGTTAAAATATTCTGCTGATGAAGGGGTTAACATATTTTGCTGACACATAGCCTAACCATAATATCATGTGCCTATCCTTGGGATGTTTTTCGACCTTACTAAAACACAAAACATTTCTAGTTGTTCTAAGAAACAGAAAACACCTGATTATATGTCCTTGTACCAACTAACGTGAACTGTGAAAATCGCTCTAATATCCGCCTTCTTTTACAAGTATAAAGTCTATGCAATGACGTAGCAATAAACGGAATTAGTACTGAGACTGATTGTGTGTGTGTTACATCCAGTACGAGTTCTACAGAATTCTGTTTGGGCCGTGTGTTTCCAAGCCGCCAACTACTGATTAGGATGCCCCAACAAACTGGTGTCAGACGAGTGGGATACAGAGATCGAAGTACGACGGAGTGGGTGAGTAGAGTGAATTGTGTCTATTTGCACCTTCCTTTGCTCCCACTCTCGTTGTCCTTTGTAAACTGTATACAAGTAAATAGGTTGGGCACACACTCCCTGCGGTAGGGAGAATTAAGAATTAAGTCTTTGGTAGACTGTAGGTATAATCCCTAAAAGGTAGGGAGACTCTCTAAGGAAGAGAGTGTAAAATTAGGCCTCTGGAAGGCCATATATATATCAAGGAGATATATATATATATTATTCCTAAGGTGGGAATAGAAAGGATAAAATTGATATAAATATATACTTGACAACTTGGTTTACAGTGCCCAAAATCCGCTTTTGCTTGCTCATTAATTTTGCTGTATTGCTATGCTGTTTAAGATGAGAAATGTTTTTTATTCTGTGTAAAAACCAGGAAGTAAGGTCTCTGGACACTGTAAGACGCACCGTCTCTGTGTCTAGGTGCAACCCGTTAACTCGAGAATATCTTTCAGGAACTGTCCGAGCTATTTCAGCTAAGTACAGACGAATCCTGTTCTCGGATTAAAAAACTGTGATAGCAAATAAGGTTACGTTGTCTATTGAGACAACCACCTAAAGTTTTTTTAGAAGGATAGTTGTTAATGGTTACTTCCCAGTCTAAACCTCCCAAAGCTGTCATATGTAATTATATACAAAGCGTAACATCAGGTCCCGTGAAAGAGCAAATTAGATAAGAACACAGAAATATTAAGGAACTTTTTCTTTACATACATTTATATAATATTCTGATTGCTTTTGTTTATAAAGTAGATGGATTGTCTTGTGTTTTGCTGCAAATAAATTTGTGAGTGTTAGCTGTACTTTCTTTTCTTTGCAATACAATTGAGAAATGCAGGTTAGAGAATTTTTGTCTGTGTCTTTAAAGGCTGTAGAGATCGTGTCCACCACTGAAATATATTTCTAAAGCCGGCATATATGTAAAAAAAGGAAATCTTTTTCCAGAAATATGTAACAGTGGAGGATTTATGGTCTATCTTGTTTGTAATTGTAAGACAGTGTGTTTATTCTATTTTAAAGCTTGCTAACACTTATCTCTGCGTCCCGAAAAAAAAAAAAAAAAAAAAGGCTGTGAATTTCTGTCTCCTTGCAGAAAATTCTTAAGGTCGTATTTAGTTTGGATAAGATGTGTATGGAATGTTGTTGCTGAACTTTTTAAGGTGGATTCCAGTATTTGTAGTTATATGTTTGTGGAGAGATGTCTCAGGAAGAAGTGGAGTGTTAGTTGGGAATTATTGTAAGTTAAGTACGGGACTGAAGCGAATAGTTCCTAGAATGTTATAGTAAGTGATTTGGAAGAGAGATTTTGTATGTGAATTTGATCCAAAATGGAGTTTGTTTTTGAATAGATTGCAAATAGTAAATACGGAAAGAGAAAACAGGCAGCCCTTAACGCCCGAATTAACCCTTCTACATATATGATGTATCTGAAGTGAATGTGTCAAGGACACCCTAACTCAGACTGACATCAGACTTGTTATATAGACTTTTAGACTCTGATACAGAGTCAGGATGGAATTGGGCTAACGTCCCTTCCATTACGTGACAATTACTTTAGATTTGTCCAGGATTTAAGGGCAATTAATTACTTAGTCTTCCCAATTGCCCCGATTGTCCCTGATATCACTGCTCTCATTACAGCCATTTCCCATGACGCCACTATATTTATTATTATTGATTTATCAAACGCATTTTTTTTGGTCCCATTGGACCATGAGATACAACTACTTATGGTTTTCATTTTTTGATGGGTGCAAATTAACATGGACCCGTCTTCCCCTAAGGCTACGTGGATTCACCAGCTGCTTACTCACTGGTGCTCCAATGCCTTGCGGTCATGGACCCGTGTCATTGTTCTGTCCCCATTCAGTACGTCAAAAGGACCTACTGTTTGGTATGTACTCCTAACGGGGAAGCCAAAAAGACAGGATTCACTCAGTCTACAGCACCTAGCAGCTGAAGGTCACAAGGTAACTAAAAACAAAATACAAATGGGGGCAACACATGTTTATGATTAATTATTGCAGGCAATGGATCCTTGAATGCTCACACTATGACTCCATTTTACGTACGGCTGCTAATGGGGACAGCCTAGAGCATATTCAGCGGACTCCAGACATGACTAAAGCTTTTGTGACCTTAAAAGTTAGCATTATGCAGGCTCCCATTTTAGGACTACCTGATTATTGTAAACTTTTTCATTTGTATGCAAAGGACAACTGTTAAACCATGGCCGCGGTCTGTGCCCAAGATCACGGAGGTAGTATGTGTCCCGTTGCATTATTTTCCAAAGTAGTCCCTACTCCGGTCCAGGGGATGCTGGCGTGTCTCCAAAAACATTTGGTTCATTGTGATATGGCCGTACAGAAAGCATTCCCCCCCCATTTCCCCCGCTCAAGAGCAGGGACAGAGAGAACACAAGCTGCAGCTGCAACCCATGCCCCCCCCCCCCCCCCCCCGCTGCATCCAGTAGTACACACTGAAAACGAAACTAGTAAAACTGATAACACATAGCAAGTACAAAGAATTGCAATGATTTTATATCTAGAGGTAATGCTTTAGCTGACCAGGTAGCAACAGTTGCAAGTGTCATTTTTTTGCATCAGAATCTTAAAATCACACTGCCAGACATACATACAAAGATATATACAGTGTCTACAGAATAACTCTGCAGTACCTAACAAAGCATTACATGATCATTTGCCTCCACCCACAGCTTGATTTTACTCATATCCCAGACAGGATCAAAGCAATTGTACCTGTTGGTGATAGTAGACCAGTTCTCACGGTGGCCTGAGGCCTTTGTAACACAAAGAGAGGATGCTAAGACGGTAGCTAAAATATTAACTACCGAGATAATACTGAGATATGGATGCCCATTGCAAATTAATTCTGATAATGGAGCAGCCTTTATTAGTGTGTTAATTAAGGAACTGGTACAATGGCTACAGATAACCTGGAAATTCCATATCCCTTACCATCCTCAGAGTTCAGACATAGTGGAAAGAAAAAACCGCACTATTAAGGAGAAACTTACAAAGGCCACTGCAGGTACATGGGTGAACTGGCAGAAATACTTATCTGCCATTCTAGCAGAAATTAAGATGACTCCTAGTAAGTCTACTAAATTGTCCCCTTTTTGAGATTCTAATGGGAAGACCATTTCCAACTCCTTGGGTAAAAGGCCCACTTGTAATTATGTCTGGTGATCTTGATCTTATAAGAGAACAATATGTGCAACAATTGATTGATAAATTAAATGGCATCTATGGTGATGTGTCTTCTCGCTTTCCTTTACCCTCACAGGAACCAACACATCAGTTCCAGCCAGGTGACCTCGTCTGTGTCCTTCCAGCCAGGTGACCTCGTCTGTGTCCGACAACTGAACAGAGCAAAGAAGGGAGGCTTCCCATTCGGACCACCGACTACCGATGTAGCAGTAACCAGGACAGCCGTCCTCACTTACTCACAGGACATCTGGATCCACGCATCACGTCTGAAGATGTGTCCAAAGAGGGGTGAAGCAGGTGACAAAGTCCCCGTGAAAGCGATTGAAGACAGCGATAATAAAAATGTCAGGCCTACTCCTGCATCCACAGAATGCATGGAAGAACTTTCTCCTGTTGATGTGCATTATGCTCCTGATTTATTTGCCCTTATGGACATTTCTTAATTGCCATTATGACCCAGACGAACTGGGACCACTAAAGTCTGTTTGTGGTAAACACAATAACACTCACACCAATACTAGCTCACCTCATAGGCACAAGAGATCTACACGTGATAACACCATTATACAAAATCATCCCTGGGAACGTAATACATTTTCCGTAATGTTACAAGGTTTTGCTCACTCCCTTAACCTTTCCAATTGCTGGGTATGTGCACACGTCTCTACACATGGGAAATGGGTATGCCTCTATTTGGCCTTCTAGCAGAAAACTTCACTCAAAGCCACATATATTACAATGGCAGTACACAACCCCGCAAATGGAATTTCTTTACTTATGTACAATCAGCCACACCACTAAACTCTATATGGATGCAACACCTCATACGCACGTATTTCCCATCAAAATATAATAAGAGTGTGTAATTTATGTTAACCCACACTAACCCAGGGTATAACTGTTTTAGGGCCCTAGGAAAATGTAAATATGTTGGTTGGTCCACTTGCTCCAATACCACACTTATTTTTATAGGACCTCCTCTCTTTCTGACCTGTACAAGAGTTGTTCACCTTGGAGCTGTAGTGGTCCCAGATGTTCCTACTTATTTTCTCTTTTACATAATATATCAATTAATGGTACTGGTTGTAGCAACAGTAATGGGTCCGTGTCTAATCTCTTCCACCTTATGCCGCCTTCTCCAGCCATGAATGTATACTTTATCTGTGGCAGGTACGCCTATCGATGGCTGCCCCCTAATTGGGTGGGCAGTTGTTATTTAGGTCAAGTAATCCCATATATATATACACAACCCCAACACTTTCACAAGGCCGCATCAGGAACATGAGGGATATAGAGCGGGTGGAAAATATTCCTAGACACCCTAGGTATAACCTTCCCACATGTAGGGGTAGAGAAACTACAGGTAGAACTATCCATCCTTTCTCTACTAGTACAGAAGGCCTTGAATAGCTCTGCTGAAGCAATTGAGAAACTAAAATAGGAGCAGGTGCAAATTTAGAATGGTCACTTTGTAGAATAGAATGGCTTTAGATTATGTTTTAGCTTCCAAAGGCGGTATGTGTGCTTTAATAGGTAAAGAATGTTGTTCTTATATTGATGATATTTCTGTTTACTGTCATTACTTGTATTCCTTTGTGCTTTTATTACATACTGCAAGGCTTTATTCCTAAGAATTTTCAGCTAACTACTGTGACTTAACACCACCTGGTCACAGGTATATCTCATGTACCGATACCCTGGAGGGTCTATCACCTTCCAGTGTCTCAGTTCGCTTCCTATCATAGATATACACCACTGCTTACATCCCAAATAAAGATCACGTTGTGATCTAAGAGGGGAATGAAGGGGTTAAAATATTCTGCTGATGAAGGGGTTAACATATTTTGCTGACACATAGCCTAACCATAATATCATGTGCCTATCCTTGGGATGTTTTTCGACCTTACTAAAACATTTCTAGTTGTTCTAAGAAACAGAAAACACCTGATTATATGTCCTTGTACCAACTAACGTGAACTGTGAAAATCGCTCTAATATCCGCCTTCTTTTGCAAGTATAAAGTCTATGCAATGACGTAGCAATAAACGGAATTAGTACTGAGACTGATTGTGTGTGTGTGTTACATCCAGTACGAGTTCTACAGAATTCTGTTTGGGCCGTGTGTTTCCAAGCCGCCAACTACTGATTAGGATGCCCCAACAAGGGCCTATACACATAAATGTGCATGTCACATGTTACTATACATGAATCCCATTTTCATTGTTAAAGCTTGCAATATTTTTTTTTGCTGTCTTTGTAAGAAAATGTAATATATTATAGCTTACCTCTCAGTTGTAATTTGCACAGTGTAAAGTTAGGAAATAATTATCTTCTCAAGTAACAGCAGCAGTTAACTATCCAGTTACTCCGTTCATCACCTGAGGAGAAATGTCGAATTTTCTGGAAAGTAGGCAGTATTTATAAACATTGAGGTGCCTCAGACCGTTAGAAATCAATACGCATGCGCTATTTGCGTTCCAGCGTACAATTTGCGTTCCAGCCGCCATTTTAGGTGTAATAGTTGTCATTTTCCTGTAAAATGGTGGTTAATATCAGTGTGGTACGTGCCGCATAGTGTGTGTTACGTGCTGCGTGAAGTTGACTGGAGCGTTGTTTCCGTTTTGCGAGTCACTGTAGTATTTTTGCGTCTTTAGCCACGTTTTCGTTTTGTTCAGCGGCCATTTTTTCTCTCGCTTAGGTGATTTTTGCCTAAACTCTGATTTTTTTACTTAAATCGAGGTGTAACTTCACTTGCAGAGGTCTTGGGTGCCCCCCCATGCTGTGAGTAAGCTTTTTATGTGTTTGTTGTGTGTATTTATTTTGTTTGTAATGGTTTTGCGGTCGCTCGGCTTGCTTCCTTGTTTTCGTATCTCGTACTTCTTTTTCGGGACAACACGTAGGTGTTTGGTGGTGTTTTGAATCTTTAGAGTGCTGTAGCCTCATTTTCGTTTTTTTTGGCGGCCATTTTTTCTGTCGCTTAGGGGATTTTAATTCTAAACTCTTTTATTTGGAGTTAAATTGTAACTTCAGTTTTCGAGGTCCTGCATGCCCCCCCTTGCTGTAGGTAAGCTTTTTATGTATTTGTTGTGTGTATTTATTGTGTTTGTCATGTTTTCTTGTGCGCCAGTTTCGGACGTTTTTTGCGTGTTCGTAATGGGTCGTAACACGTCCCGTATTTTTTGCAAGGGCCGCAGTTGCTTCGCGAGGGCCGCAGGCTCACTGTGCTAGCCCGCAAGCATTAGCAACAGCTCGCATGCTCACAACTATATATGTGATGATCAAGGGCAACTATAATCGAATTTTGATTGGATGGATCATACAATAATTGATATTATGGGACTCTGAAAACACTTTAAGAACAGAGGTTTTTGTTAGAAAATACACACACACAATCACATTGTAGGATTTTTTTTGTTTCCCTTTTGGTGAATATCACTGTGGCAACATAATTCCCTACAATTAGCCATTTTTAATATCTAATCCCAATCCCGGATATTTTATTATTATCTTTTAATCGCCGTTGTGATCAAGATTCAGAAAAAACATTTTTTTTAAAAGAGTTACTTTTCCCATTGTTGTCCTATAAATAAGGCTACGGTAAGTAAAAAGTTCCCGTGGCGGGATTTGGTGGAGATTATTTAGTTGATCGAACTTGAGGATTTGATTGTCTATATACCAGGAACAAGCGCGTATGAGGCCTGAGGCTCTCCACCAAATAAGAGAAAGTGGGGGGAGGGGGTGATCTGAACTGCAAGCTGTGGATGGGGGATTCATGGAGTGAGTGTGGAATATTCAGGGGTAAGGCCTCGAGTTTGTCTCACCCATTGCCAAATTGCATGTGATAGCCTAGGAAAGGATTTAGGCATATCCCAAGAGTTTTGCAGGGATGGGGAAGCCAAAGTAATGTATCCCATGAATAAGTATGCATATGGAAATTTTCCATAAAAACCCACAGGGGTTGGTGTTTTATAGAGTGAGCCTGGGGGATGAAGGATATTTGTGCTGCTTTATATTATAACTTAAAGTTAGGGCATGCCAAGCCTCCTTTTATTCTGTGTTTAAACATTGTGCTTTTAGATATACAATGGGATTTATTACGACATATGAAATTTAAAGTTAAGCACTGAAATCTCTCTAATTCATGATAATTGATTGCTATGGTCAGGGTGCGGTATAGATATAGAAGTCTTGGTAAGATATCCATCTTAACTGAGTTTTCACGCCCCAACCAAGAAATATTCCCTTTGGACCAAGTCAAGTAATTCTGGTCCATTGCTGAGTATAAGTGTCTTAAATCAGCTTTATGAAGGTCATTTGTCTGTTGTGTGAGGTGGACACCTAAATATTTAAATGGGAGGGGGGCCACTGAAATTGAAAAGTTTGATGAAAAAACTGTAGGACTTCAGGGGGAGAGATATATTCAAGGTTTCTATTTTTTTAAGATTTACTTTCAAACCCAAGATCTTTCCAGAGTTGTTTAAAATCTGCATAAGGGCTGGAACCGAGGTGACATATAATTGTCTGGGCTAGGGGTTCTATTGCCAGAGAAAACAACAAGGGAGAGAGGGGACAACCCTGTCTAGTGCCTCACTGGATATCGATAAACTTTGGTGAGTCCCCTGGCAGTTTAAGCAATGCCCTGGGTTTGCAGTAGTAGGTTTGAAGAAGGTTCATAAAGGGCTCAAAGAAGCCAACTTTAGTGAGAGTTTTTTGCAGGTAAGGCCATTCAAGCGAGTCAACCAGCTTTTCAATGTCAAGTGCTAAGAGGCACGCAGAAGTTTGGGTTTGTTTTGCTCAATGGGTTGAGTTAAGTACTCGCCGAATGTTATCTCCTGCTTGCCCAAAACGGATAAAGCCAACCTGGTCCTTGTGGATTAATCTGGGCAGGAAGTCTTTGATTCTATTTGACATTAGTTTCGCCAAGATCTTAATGTCCCCATTTAAGATGGACATGGGCCTGTAGTTTTTTACTTCGATTGGGTCTCTGCCTTCCTTGGGAAAAAACACGAGGTCAGCGTGATTACGTTCGGGAGGAATAGTGAGACCCTCTAGGATACTGTTGAATAAATTTGTAAAAGCTAATAGGTCAGCAACATTTTTATAATACGAAAAAAAAGGCATCTAAGAGGGGATATGATTACCGTGTATAAATATATCCAGGGTCAATACAAGGCTTTGTCAAGGGAAATTTTTGTGCCAAGAGGTTTTCAACTGACAAGGGGACATCCTTTGAGATTAGAAGTAAAAAGATTTCACCATAAAGAAAGAAACGGGTTCTTCACACTAAGTAAGGGTGGTTAATCTGTGGAATTCTCTACAAAGGGAGGTGGTGACAGCGGATTCAATAGATAACTTTAAAAAGGGATTGGATATATTTTTAAATAAAAAAGGCATTAAGGGCTATAATGGATAAATCGAGAGGGAGTATTGATCCAGGGAGGAATCCGATCACCAGTTTCTGGAGTCAGGAAGGAATTTTATATTTTTTTCCCTGTTGAGACAATTGGCAAAGTTTCACTGTTTTTTTTCCGTTCTGTTTGCTTTCCTCTGAATCAATCAACTATAGATCTCAGAGGAGATCTAAAAAGGTTAAACTTGATGGACTAAAGTATTTTTTCAACCTAAATTACTATGTAACCATGTAACTATGAAGTAGAAAATCCATACGGACCAGTGGCTTTACCACTTTTTAAGGTTTGTATAACTTTTTCAACTTCTTTTCCCATGATTTTAGAGTTCAGGAACTCTAGATCCAATGGGGTGAGCGTGGGGATGTCACAAGAGTCGAGGAAGGAGGACATAATAGATTCAAAGCTGTATGGTGAGGAGGAGTATAGTTTCTGATAAAATGAGAAAAATGAAAGGTGTCTAGAATTTTTTTAGGGCTAACTGTATTATCTCCCGATGAGAACCTAATGGGAAAGATTTTTGATTGAGTTTCCCTCTGAGTTTTTTGACTAGAGGGGAGTTAAGTTTATTGGCTTGGGTGTAGAATTTGTGTTGTGTCCATCTCATAGCCTTCTCTGTGTGATGTGATAAGACCAAATCTTGTTCTCTCCTTTTTAAAATATTTTTTTATAAATTTTGTTACATTACACAAAAAAAAAACAACAACAAAAAAAACAACATATATTCCAAATATACCAATTCTGACACACAGGTCAGCAAAAGTCTATAAAACATAAAAAACAACACAAACATCACATAAACAAATCATATACCTCCAGCATGAGGAAAGCACTCTGGAGAGAGAAGAGAGGAGAGACATCTTGCTAAGCTCAAACCTTCGCTTGTGAAAATATTTTTTTTCCCATAGGGCCCATTAAGCTCCTATCTTAGGGCCTATCTTAATATTACTTAAACCACATTCTAAGAGGTGAACATATTCCAATCTTTCTAGAAGTTCCATCCAAGATGGGCATACTTTATTTTTCCATCTAGAAACTACAAGTTTTTTTGATTCCATAAGGAAAAGCAAAACCATAGTTTTAACTGAAGTTGAAAAATCATCTGGGAAAAAATGTAAGATCACCAATTCTGGTGCCGGATTTATTACCTTTTCGCAGATCTTTGATAAGTGTTTATAAATCTCCGACCAGAAATTCTGTATTAGCGGACAACTCCACCACATATGAAAGTGCAAACCATTCTGCCCACAACCTCTCCAACAGTTATTTTGTTCCTCTGAGTTATTTAACTGTCCCAATTTAATTGGAGTTATGTACCATCTGTTGATAAATTTAAACTGAATTTCACTATTTGTTACATTTTTAATAAATCTAGCCATTAGAGAAAAGGATCAGTTCCATTTTTCGATCGGCCAAGAATTACCTATATCATTTTCCCATAACCTCCAATTAAAGGGTTTCTCAAGTTGGTATTGTTTCTTAATGATTTTATAGCATTTAGACACAAGGTGCTTTTTGTCTTTAAAAGGGATTAAAATTTCAAAATCCGTCAGCCTCCTTGTCTCCTTCATATAGGAAGGAAATGAAACCAATAGTTTCCGTAATTTAATATATTCTAGCCAATTATCTAAGGAGATTGGATAACTATTAATAAGTTCTTGGAACTCCATTAATTTTTTATCCCATATATATCTTTCAGACAAAGGGCTCCTTTTCTCACTAACATCCTAAGTAGGCTAGAATCAAATAATTTGCCCACTGAGGCAAAAATGCGTAATCGGGCTGAGTAGGGGCATTAGAGAGAAGCAAGCGTTAAATTTACACCACCACCTATGATTTTTTTATGTAAGACTTCCTCGTACTTTACTATCCTTAAACTCCACCTCTGTGGAAAACAGTAAAAGGTTTAGATCCCCCGATTCTAAGTCGAAGTTCTTAATTTGAGACCAATTAGATAGGTCAGGTGACTATAGTACTAGTAGGGACATTTGTATGGCTTGTTGGTAGTTTTTAATCAACGGGTATCCAACTCCTCCCTTTTCAAAATCACATATCATATAGACTTTCTTTATCCTAATTTTTTTATAATTATGTATATATTTATCGATTAAGATTTGGAATTTATTGATAATGTATGCTGGTACCCACAGCGGAAAACTGCGTAACAAATAAGTAATTTTTGGGAGAATGCCCATTTTTACCGCCTCTAAGCATCCAGACCAAGACCTAATATTATTTCCCCAATCTTGTAGAGTTTTCTTTATTTTTAAATAAAGTTGTTTAAAGTTTTGCACGATAACTTGTTTTAAATTGACATAAAGATCAATACACCAAATGCTGAATCTTATTCTGACATTTATATTGGTATTTACCCTTCAAATCCTCTATTTCAGCCAAGGATAGATTAATAGTCAGTGCTTCGGATTTCATGATATTAATCTTGTAATTAGATATTGCACGAAATTCTTCAATGATTTTGTGAAAGAAATCCAAAGGACTAGATGGATTCTCCACTGCTATTACCATATCGTCTGCAAAGAGAGATGTTTTATGTATTCTTGAGCTTATCTTAATACCCTTGATATTTTCTTTGCTTCTAATCAAATGAACCAATGGTTCAATTAATAAAGCAAATAAAACTGGGGAGAGCGGGCATCCTTGCTGAGTTCCATTTAAAATAGCAAATTTCTCTGAAAGAAAACCTAATCCCCTGACAGAGGCGGATGGAGACCCATACAATGCACCAACACCTTTAAGGCCAAAATCAGCCATACCGAACTTTTCCAGCTTTAATTCCATGTATCTCCACCCGACTCTCTCAAAAGCTTTCTCTGCATCCAATGAGAAAAACACTGCCGGAGTGCCCTTTTAATTAAGGAATTCAATCAAATTCAATAATCTTCTAATATTTGAGGTTCCCTGTCTCTCAACTATAAAACCCGTTTGGTCTGTTTCAATTAGAGAGTTAATTATTTTGTCCAACCTCAAAGCTAATATCTTTGAATAGATTTTTATATAATTATTCAATAAAGATATAGGACTAAAGTTTTTACATTCTAATATTTCAGAATCTATCTTTGGGATGTTCACTATAACAGCTTCTAACATTTCACTAGGAGCTCTACCTTCCTTTTTTATCTCATTGGACATATTTACCAGTTCCCTCACTATTTCTCTATGAAACATTTTATAGTAGTGATTATTAAAACCATCCGGGCCAGGTGAAGAGTCAGTCTTCAAATCGCCAATAACCCTGTCGACTTCTTCAGTAATTTCCCTATTTAGCAAATCTAAATCTTCCTTTGATACTTTAGGAAGATTCATTTTTGCTAAAAAATAAAAAAAAATGTTCTCCTGAGTCACTCTTTCTTCATTATTCGCTTCCAAATTGTATAATGCGGAATAATAATCTTTAAAGATTTGTACTATATTCTCTGGATTTGAAATGATTTTATCCCCAAGTTTAATTTTAGCCAGACATTTATTTATATCACTTGGCTTAATCCTATATGCTAAATCTTTACCTGCTCTGTTCCCCTAAAAATAGAATCTCTGCAAAAATGTAAATCTTGCGTTATCCATTTTTTTGAGCACTGTAGCGCCTTCATTTCCTCGAGAGTGTTTTTAGCAAGGTTTTGTTTATGTTTTCTATCCAATTTAGCCAGATCTATATACATCTCCCTCAACGTTCCCCCTCTATCTTTTAGCAAATACAATTTTGCTTTTATCAAAATCCCTCTTATATAAGCCTTATGAGCCAACCACAGGGTTACACTGGAGTTAACTGGATATCTATTATCTTACATCTTATATCAGCTACATTGGTCTTTACCCCAAATACATAAGTTTATACCTTTAAGCTTAAACTTTTACCATTTATTATACATATCCATTTTTTTTAGTGTAGCTACTGGACCAATTATAGGATATTTCAGAAGTGTAGCATGAAAAAAAAGATCCACTGACTCAGTCTCATTATTTCCATACTAATATTATTGACTAGATCTTAAACAGTTCCTTCTAAAATATTGTGTGAACGTGAGAGAAAAAAAGTGCGTTGTGCTTCTAAGTGCAATTTTTATTTCCAGTGAGTTCATCATTATAACCAATCTAACTAAGTACAAAAAGAGTAAAAATCTATCATTTCATTTTCATCATTTTTCATATTGTGAATACTTATTAAAACATGTTAAGCTTTATCCTTAATATATAGAAAGGTGCAATGTGCAGCCAAGCGCATTTCATGATTCAATCATTATTATAGCTAAAATAATTCTACAATACATTAGGAATATGGTGTGGATTAAAGATCTTTCCTCTCACTAAAGTACCTTAAAGTCCAACCATATTATTAAAAATATATAACAAAAGTGCATTGTGTAACAAAATACATTTCTTAATTCCAATGAGAATATTCCATTGGATCTTTTCCTCCCTTTATCCTCTTCTCTCTCCCTTCTATCACAGTCCTTTTTTATCTAAATCAATCCTCCCTATGAGAGACCCAAGTCTTTTATAAATTTTCCAAACATGTAGTAATGGGAATTTTTTTCCATCTTTTAAGATTATTAATTTTGTTGGAAAACCCCATCTATATCTGAGATTATTTGCTCTTAGCTCTTTTGTAATTTCTATTAACTCTTTTCTTTTAGTCAAGGTTTCCCTGGACAGATCTGCAAATATCTTTATACTGTCATAAGGAGGATTGAAGACTTTTAGCTCATAACATTTTCTCAACAATGCTTCTTTGTAAGCAAAGTAATGAAGTTTAACTATTACATCCCTTTTTAATTATCTCCCCATGTTCGGAATAACCGAAACTCTATGAATTCTATCAATCATATATTCTTTTTGAAATTGAAAGGGAACCAGGTAAGAGAAAAAGGAGGTTACATACGCAGGCAAGTCTTTATAGCCAATTTTTTCTGAAATACCCCTTACTCTTATGTTACACCTTCTCGAGTTATCCTCTAAGATGTTTAATTTAAGTTTAGCTGAAGTGGACTCTTCCTTCCATTTTTTTATTTCCAGTATTGTTTTTTGTTGCTCTTCTTCAAGAGTTGTTAATTTAATTTCCATAATTTCATTTTTTTCCTTAAGCTCAATAATAGCAGCTGTATTCTTTGCTATTTCTGTCATAAGGTCTGAAATTAAAGTAATTCTAAACTCTGTTAAGAGTTTTTTCATGATTTTAGCTGTTAAGGGGTCTTCCTCAGTTGAGTCAGAGGCTATGGTATTATCTGCACTAGGAGCTTCTCTGAATTCTGATGAAGACACTGATGTTTCCAAAGGATTATCTATATTTTCTTCCATAAGGCCTATTTTCTCAGGGCCTAATTTTGGAAGAAACAAATCATTTTTTAAATTACCATTTCTCTCTTTCTTCCCTTTAGGTTTAGATTTCGAGGAAGTACCTGCTTTTTTCATTTTGTTAATACAGTTTTAGACCTTTTCAAAGCTCTATATTTTTTGGTTAAGACAACTTTTATAATAAATCCAGTCCCAGTGCATGTTAATCTAAGATACTAATACACCCCTATATGTTTGTGTTTAGGATTATGGCCTATATCTATTGTATTACACAGTACCCCCAAAAATAACAAAAATGCAACAAGGAAAGATTTTATTTTTTTTGATGATTCAATACTCCAACTCTTGTCAAATCGTCCTTTCAGAGGATGTTACAAGATATTTCTTTAATATCTCTTGTCTTGTAAGAAAGAGTTCCAGCTTCAAGCATGAGATAGAGAGGGTCCTATGCAAAGATACGTATATGTTAAGATCCAGACAATTGCTAGATAGAACTTGATGAGATCTCCTAACAGACTCTACGGTGTAGTTCTCGTGGAGCTTAAGGTGGAGCTGTATAGAGTTGTCTTCTATTTGATTATAATAGCAGTCCTTCTTTCCGTTTCTTCTTCTCCTGTCCTCCCTCTTCAAAAAGAACAAAAGTGGCAGAAAGGACTTATAGGCCTTGTCTGGCTTTATAAGCCTACTTACACAAATAAAGTAAATGCTTTATAAGCAGAGTCTCTAATACTTTTAGTGGAGAATTTTTAATTGCAAGCCTCTTATACATTATAATAGCCCTTCAAGAGGGGGTGTAGCTCTTCTTGTTGAAATCAACCTACTTGCTGGCATAACTCCATATAGGATGTCAGCGCTTGGTGTTTTAAATGCATGGGGAGCAGATATCTCCATGTAAGATCTCTTGCCAGTATATGGCTTTGTGAAGTGAATCCACTAGGCCCAGCAAATAGTGCTTACAGGCCTAGTCAAGCTTTTCCTCCCCGGGTGCCAGTAGTATTGTGTACTAGGCCAATTTACTTCCCTCTTAGGCTCTCACAGTGTCTCCAACCATTCAGTGCTTCTCTATCAGCACAGCTGTGTCTACAGCTTCTCTGCAACATATTTGCAGTGTCTCCACTCAGCCACACGCTTTCCTCACCTTCTGGTTGATTTTAATACCAATCCTTCCCTTCTTCTCCTCTCTTCCCCACTCCTCCTTCCTCTAAGAAGAAAAGAGGCAGAAAGGGCTTCTAGGCTTTATGTGGCTCTTATAAGTCTGCTTGCACAAAGATAACGATTGACTAATATTATTGACTAGATCTTAAACAGTTCCTTCGAAAATATTGTGTGAACGTGAGAGAAAAAACGTGCGTTGTGCTTCTAAGTGCAATTTTTATTTCCAGTGAGTTCATCATTATAACCAAACTAACTAAGTACAAATAGAGTATAAATCTATCATTTCATTTTCATCATTTTTCATATTGTGAATGCTTATTAAAACATGTTAAGCTTTATCCTTAATATATAGAAAGGTGCAATGTGCAGCCAAGCGCATTTCATGATTCAATAATTATTATAGCTAAAATAATTCTACAATACATTAGGAATATGGTGTGGATTAAAGATCTTTCCTCTCACTAAAGTACCTTAAAGTCCAACCATATTATTAAAAATATATAACAAAAGTGCACTGTGTAACAAAATACATTTCTTAATTCCAATGAGAATATTCCATTGGATCTTTTCCTCCCTTTATCCTCTTCTCTCTCCCTTCTATCACAGTCCTTTTTTATCTAAATAAATCCTCCCTATGAGAGACCCAAGTCTTTTATACATTTTCCAAACGTGTAGTAATGGGAGTTTTTTCCATCTTTTAAGATTATTAATTTTGTTGGAAAACCCCATCTATATCTGAGATTATTTGCTCTTAGCTCTTTTGTAATTTCTATTAATTCTTTTCTTTTAGTCAAGGTTTCCCTGGACAGATCTGCAAATATCTTTATACTGTCATAAGGAGGATTGAAGACTTTTAGCTCATAACATTTTCTCAACAATGCTTCCTTGTAAGCAAAGTAATGAAGTTTAACTATTACATCCCTTTTTAATTATCTCCCCATGTTCGGAATAACCGAAACTCTATGAATTCTATCAATCATATATTCTTTTTGAAATTGAAAGGGAACCAGGTAAGAGAAAAAGGAGGTTACATACGCAGGCAAGTCTTTATAGCCAATTTTTTCTGAAATACCCCTTACTCTTATGTTACACCTTCTCGAGTTATCCTCTAAGATGTTTAATTTAAGTTTAGCTGAAGTGGACTCTTCCTTCCATTTTTTTATTTCCAGTATTGTTTTTTGTTGCTCTTCTTCAAGAGTTAATTTAATTTCAATAATTTCATTTTTTTCCTTAAGCTCAATAATAGCAGCTGTATTCTTTGCTATTTCTGTCATAAGGTCTGAAATTAAAGTAATTCTAAACTCTGTTAAGAGTTTTTTCATGATTTTAGCTGTTAGGGGGTCTTCTTAAGTTGAGTCAGAGGCTATGGTATTATCTGCACTAGGAGCTTCTCTGAATTCTGATGAAGACACTGATGTTTCCAAAGGATTATCTATATTTTCTTCCATAAGGCCTATTTTCTCAGGGCCTAATTTTGGAAGAAACAAATCACTTTTTAAATTACCATTTCTCTCTTTCTTCCCTTTAGGTTTAGATTTCGAGGAAGTATCCGCTTTTTTCATTTTGTTAATACAGTTTTAGACCTTTTCAAAGCTCTATATTTGTTGGTTAAGACAACTTTTATAATAAATCCAGTCCCAGTGCATGTTAATCTAAGATACTAATACACCCCTATATGTTTGTGTTTAGGATTATGGCCTATATCTATTGTATTACACAGTACCCCCAAAAATAACAAAAATGCAACAAGGAAAGATTTTTTTTTTTTGAGGATTCAATACTCCAACTCTTGTCAAATCGTCCTTTCAGAGGATGTTACAAGATATTTCTTTAATATCTCTTGTCTTGTAAGAAAGAGTTCCAGCTTCAAGCATGAGATAGAGAGGGTCCAAAGATGCAAAGATACGTATATGTTAAGATCCAGACAATTGCTAGATAGAACTTGATGAGATCTCCTAACAGACTCTACGGTGTAGTTCTCGTGGAGCTTAAGGTCTGCTTGCACAAAGATAATGATTGCTTTATAGGTTCATTCACTAGTACTTTTAATGGAAAGCTTATAGTGGCAAGCCTCTTATGTTTTATAATGGCCTGAAGAGTGGAGCTAGCAGGTGAATAACCATTCGAGGACAAAAAAATAAGCAAGCCTGGGCATCCCTCCACTTGAGAGGCCCACTTGAGAGACAAGTATAATATGCACAATGTTATAAGGGAATATAACTCCACTCATTACAGACAGACAGAAAACTTGCTATCATACCTTTGAGTAAGCTCTCCTACCAGAATTTGGCTCCTCCTGCCGGTAGTATAGTGTGCTAGGCCCAAACACTTCCCACTCTGGCTCTCACAATGTCTCCAGCTATTCGTTGCCTCACAAACATCACCCCCGTGTATACAGCGATTCTGCAGCGTCTCTGCTGCGTCTCCATTCAGACACACGCTTTCCTCCTCTTCAGTGTGCCACATGCACCTCACCAAGTGAGTGCTGAGACAGGGCTCCACAGACACAGAGTACCTTACAGCACAGCCCTTCAGGCTTCCAAGCTGTTTCAAAGCTGCCTCCACTAAAGCTCATCAGGCCAGGTACCTTTACAAGTACATTCCAGAGTGCTGTGGGAAGGGAGGTACTAGAGGAGTGGGAGCTGAGTAGTAAACTGCATCTCTGTCAGATTCGTGCCATTGCCACTGCCCTGCTAGCTGCGCATGCTAGCGTTTCCTGGGCGTGTCCTCCTCGTTGTTCCCCCTCCTAGTTCTGACCTTAGTCTGTCGGTGGATTGGCGGAGTCTATGGGATGGAGCCAATAACTCCCTTCTCAAGGTTGTCTCCATGAGTTGTATTTTTTTATTTATTTGCAGACGCATACTTAATGCATGCTCCCCTGATGAAGGCCTTATTGGCAGCCCAGACCCATCCAATATCTGATTCCATATCTAAGTTTGTAGGGGGGAAAGGGTCATTAGCTATGTGATCTCTGAATATTGGGTTGGTCAGGAGCATATCATTCAGCCTCCATGAACTGGGTAAGTGTGCATTAGCGCCGAAAGAAATAGAGACACTAACCAACGAGTAGTCAGACCAGGTGCATGGAACAATTTCTGATTTAGTTAAGTGGTCAGAGAGTGATGAATCAATAATTACTGTGTCTATGCTTGGATATGTGTTATGGACTGAGAGTAGAAAGTGTATTCTCTATCTGTTGGATGAAGCAATCTCCAAGCATCAACTGTGTGACGGTCCTGCAATAAAGAGTCTATCTGTTATATCTTGGCAGCAAACCTGTCACTTCGGTTCTGTGTAGATCTATCAAGTTGTGGCTTTAGCGTTAAAAGTAAATCTCCCCCGAGAATGACCTTTCCTACGTCACATGATTTGAGGTATTGTAAGAGCCAGATAAGAGGAATGAGGTTTGGTGGTAGGGGCATAAAATGCTATGAGAGAGAGTATAACATCCAACAGGGTACCCGTTATAATAATAAAATCACCATCTTTATCTATATTTTTATGTTCTATTATGAAGGGGAAGTCCCTGTGGAGTAGGATAGTTATGCCCGCTTTCTTTGAGACTTGTGTGGTAGTATAGTATGATGGGTAATGTTTATGAAAGAATTTGGGAGCCTTATTATGGGCGAAGTGGATCTCCTGAAGGAATAGCACTGAAGGGTGCAGATGTTTGTACGAGAGGAAATCCTTTTGACATTTAACATTGTGGGAAACAATCGCATAAGGTGTATCTGTCATCTTACCTCGGGAAAGTGTATTACTGAGCGGCTCTGCATACGGAGACAGGTGGGGTTGGAGACTTGGCTGGTGAGGGTCCCACACGTTGGGGAGGCAGTAGGAGATCACGGTCTTCTAAGGCAACTTGAGATACTACAACATGGGGGAGGGGGAGAGTAACATAAATTACAAAAAGGTTCTGTTGAAAATAGCAACATTGGAGGGTTAGTAATCCTCATAGGTAAACTAAAGGCAGAGATGTGCCAGAGGGAAGTGCGGGGGATAATCACTCCCTAAAATACCTCTAATATGAGGAAAATGTAACAAAGGGAAGTAATGTAAAACTATATAATTCCCATACCAAACTAGCAAATAACATTTGAAGAACTATAACCAACTAATATCGGAGAAGTTTGTAGAAAAACATTGCATATTAGAATTATATAAATCTGGGCATCATATGGTCACCCAGAATTAGCGCTAAGAGTGTTGGAAGTTAAAACTGTTGGATAACATATTCAGGGAGATGAATTGATAAGTATAGAGTATAACCTGAGTAAGCAGCCTCATAGGGAGGCTATAAATTACTAACTATACACATTATATAACATCACACTTTAACCAGAATGTTATCGTCCTGGCATCTGGTCCTCTCCAGGTTGAGAGATGAAACCAGATCCGGGGTTCTCAAGACTCTCAAACTTTTTGTCCAAAAGCTGCAAAATCATTCAATAAGTCTCTTGCAAACCGGGGGCTGAATGGGCTGAAGGAAACATCTGAGGACTCAAGGAGATAGGTTGAGGTTTTCACCTTGTGACGTGGCCTCAGACCTCGGTCCACTGTTTGGAAGGTCTGGCAGATATAGGGGACTCTGAGACATTCAGAAGATCTGAGTCTTTGATCAAGTTAAGATGGAGAAGGTGGGCGCAGCATACTTCCAGTGTGGTTGCTGAAAATAAGGTGCAGCCCATTTGGAAATGGAGGCAGAGGGGGAAGCCCCATGTATATTTTATGTTGTTTTTTGCCAAGATGAGTAGGGCCGGCTTAAGTAGTTTGCATTTCAGCAAGGTTGATGGCGCTAAGTCTGCATAAAGTTGAAGTGGTGCTCCATCTGCGCCCACAATAGAGGTAATTTTCCTGGAAGCTGCCAAGACTTCATCCCTAGTTTTCTGTCGTAAAAATCTGACAATAACGTCCTTTGGTAGATCCTGATTGCCCGTGGTGTGGGCACGTTCAATTTCCCGTACATTCTCTGGGTGAGATGGGAGGATTGTGGTCAGGATAGAATGTAGATATGAAAGTAAGTCTGTGACTGACCTTGGGATTCCTCACAGACGTATATTATGACGTCTAGATTTGTTTTCTAGATCTTCCAGTTTGTTTTCTAGAGTTGCAATCGGTGTGGAGTTGTGTACAATGTCTTTACTGTCATTGGATTGAGATTCCACCAGTTGGTCTGTGAGGTCTGTGAGTATCTCTTAAGCTTGCGTGCGTTGACCTAGCTCCAGGAGATCTTGGCAGAACTCTCTGACCGCCGTGGTCAAATTTACTTGAAGGAGCTCCTCAAATTGAGGTAGTATCAAGTCTGTCAGTTTTGTGGTTTAGTTGGGAGAGCCCTTTGGACCCTCTGAGTCTGAGCCATCTGGGCAGATTGCGGAGTTTTACTCGGGATGAATTTATTAAAATGATCATTTATGGTTTTGGGCTGTTGGTTTTTCTTTTGTTTGCCCATGTTTTGGGGATTACAGATTACAGATCTTTTTATCTCCCTCTTCCTTCAATTTATATATACCGTATATACTCGAGTATAAGCTGAGTTTTTCAGCCCTTTTTTTAAGGCAAAAAAGGACCCCTTCGGCTTATACTCGAGTCACTCTCCCCCCGTGTCTCTCTAACCCCCCCATGTGACTCTACCCCCCCGTGTGTCTCTACCCCCCGTGTGTCTCTACCCCCCTGTGTGTCTCTAACCCCCTGTGTGTCTCTCTACCCCCCTGTGTCTCTTTCCCTCCCCCCTCCTCAACCTAAAACCCCCTCAACCCCCCTCCACCACCTAAACCCCCCTAAATACCCCCCCCCCTCCCCTCACTTACCTGCTTGTGCTCCAGCCTCCGCTCCTCGACCCGGCGCTGGTGCGCATGTGATGTCACATGCGCGCCGAGTCAAGGAGCGGAGGCCGGAGCACAAGCAGGTAAGTGAGGGGAGAGAGGGGAGGTATTTAGGGGGGTTTAGGTGGAGGAGGGGGGTTCAGGGGGGTTTAAGCTGAGGAGGGGGGTTGAGGAGAAGGGTTGGGGTTGAGGGGGATTGAGGGGGGAGGTTGAGGGGGTTGAGGTTGAGGAGGTGGGTTGGGGTTGAGGAGGGTTGAGGTTGAGGGGGGTTGCAGTTGATGAGGGGGTTTGAGGTTGAGGAGGGAGGTTGAGGATGAGAATGGGGGGGTTGAGGAGGGGGTTGAGGATGGGGGGGTTGAGGAGGAAGGTTGAGGAGGGGGTTGAGGATGATTGACAAAAGGAACCATGTCTAAGCATCACGGTTTATACAAAAAGTAACAAAATACATTGTACTCTCATGTAGGTGTGCAATATTAATTTGTGCTGGGAATATAAACCCCACACTCCCTCTTTAGGATGGCCGCACAATACCAAATAATGAAGTGCAAAAACCCCCAAGGTTTGTAGATTCCTTCTTGGCAGCAATTGAGGAACACCTTGTAGGACCAAAAATGACTCACAAGGGATCTCACTTCTGCCAAAAACTCCAAGTTGTTGAGGGAGGTTGAGGAGGGGGTTGAGGAGGGAGGCTGAGGATGGAGGATGAGGAGGGAGGATGAGGAGGGAGGTTGAGGATGAGGAGGGAGTTTGAGGATGAGGGGTTGAGGAGGGGGGTTGAGGATGGGGGGTTGAGGAGAGAGGATGAGGATGGGGGGGTTGGGGTTGAGGGGGGGTTGAGGTTGAGGAGGGTTGAGGATGAGGTGGGAGGATGAGGAGGGAGGTTGAGGATGAGGAGGAGGGGTTGAGGATGGGCGGTTGAGGAGAGAGGATGAGGATGGGGGTGTTGAGGAGGGGGGGTTGGGGTTGAGGGGGGGTTGAAGTTGAGGAGGGTTGAGGTTGAGGAGAGTTGAGGATGAGGAGGGTTGTGGATGAGGAGGGAGGATGAGGATGGAGGTTTAGGATGAGGAGGGAGGTTGAGGATGAGGAGGGAGGTTGAGGATGAGGAGGGAGGTTGAGGATGAGGAGGGAAGTTAAGGATGAGGAGGGAGGTTGAGGAGTGCGGTTGAGGAGGGAGGTTAAGGATGAGGAGGGAGGTTGAGGAGTGGGGTTGAGGAGGGTGATAAGGGAGGGGGGAAGAGACACAGTGAAGGGAGAGGGGAGAAGAGACACAGAGAGAGAGGGGGACACAGAGGGCACAAGAGGGACACAGGGGGCAGCACATTTCCCACTCTCGGCTTATACTCGAGTCACTCATTTTACCCAGTATTTTGTGGTAAAATGGGTGCCTCGGCTTATACTCGGGTATATACGGTATATGGATATTACTCTAGTGATATACTTCAAATAGGAAAGCTCAGCTATCTATGATAGCCTTTAAGCTTTAATCTTCAGCAACAATTGCCTTAAGGATTGATGGTATTTTTATCTCCAAAATTGTATATTACACATAACTGCATATCTTATATTCAGTCGTAGACCCCAAGACTTGCTGAGCCTCAATAAACTCTCATAATCTTTAATATCACGTAAGTTATCCAATTCTCCCCTTTCACTCAGGAACTTTACTCCAGGGACTTTTTCCCCCCTCCTTCAATTTCTATATATTTAAATATTGCTCTTATAATTCAGGCCCAATGGGAAAGAGCAGCTATCCATGATAGCCAATAGAATTTCAGGCACATATTACATTTAGAGATTAGAGATCTTTTTATCTCCAGGGTGTATATTAAATCTTGCACTCAGTCTCTGTGAGTCAAACCTATTAAGAGTCAATTCTATAATGTCTCGGTCTCAGACTCCAGCCATTACTGAACCTTACTGAGCTCCCATAAGCTTCATTCTTCAATAGCTTATCCAAATCTCCCCTTTTACTCAGGGTCTTTTATCCAGGGTCCTTTTACTTTCTCCCACTTTCATCACTTTATATATATTTGCATATTACTCTTATGATGTACTCTCAGTAGGAAAGAGCAGCTATCTATGGTAGCTAATAGAATTTCAGAACCAGATTACATTTAGAGATTCAAGGTCTTTTTATCTTCAGGGTGTATATTATATCTTGCAATCAGTCTCTGCGAGTCAGACCTATTAAGGGTCAATTCTATACCGTCTCAGTCTCAGACTCCAGCAATTACTGAACCTCAATGAGCTCCCATAAGCTTAATTCTTAAATATCTTATTTTATATATACAACTAATTAATTAATAGTTAATCCGCATATTGCAGATCAAAGGAGATCTTAAAAGGTTGAACTTGATGGACTGAAAGTCTTTTTTCAACCTTAAATACTATGTAACTATGTAACTATGTAACTCTGCCCTTTTACTCAGGGTCTTTTATCCAGGGTCCTTTTACTTTCTCCCACTTCCATCACTTTATATATATTTGCATATTACTCTTATGGTGTACTCTCATTAGGAAAGAGCAGCTATCTATGATAGCCCCTGAACTTTCATCTTCAATGACAGTTTATAATAAGAAATTGAAGGTATTTTTGTCTTCAAAGGTGTATTACACATCATTGCATATCATATCATAAGTCTCTGCGAGTCAGATTAAAGGGCGAGGCCAACCATCCTTGCAATTTTCAAGGGAGAGAGGAGAGAGGGAAAACACACAAAAAAGGTAGTCTGGAACTTACTTCAGACCTCCGTATTCTCTGGACTTCAGCCAGCTCTCATATTCCATGTTGCAGAGAGTATTAACACTTCTCCCTTCATTCATTCATCCATTCAGAGACTTTCTCCTTCTTCCCTTTCCCATTTCTCTCTTCCTCTCTTCCTCCTTTTCCTTTTCCTCCTTTAAGTGTATTTTACTTTCTTCTCAATGGTAGCCATGCTCAGCATCTCCTTGTGTCTCCAAAACTTGCAAAGACCCTGGGAGGGTACCTCTCTCAGACGCTGCATACCACGCTGTATACGCTCAGATGCTGCACACCAGTCCGACCACCCCCATCCGCCCGATTAGCGCCGACTAGTCACTTCCTGGGCGTGTCCTAGCTCCAGGAGATCTTGGCAGAACTCTTTGACCCCCGTTGTCAAGTTACTTTGAGGGGACAGCACATTTACACTGTTATACAGGCTGTACACTTACTACTTTACATTGTAGCAGAGTATAATTTCTTCAATGTTGTCACATGAAAAGATATAATAAAATATTTACAAAAATGTGAGGGGTGTACTCACTTTTGTGAGATACTGTATATATTTTAATAATAAAATTAATTCAAAACCCTTTGGCATTCATGGTCACTTTACAGAGACATGGAGGTCACCCAAAACCTGAATCTGATTTATATTAGTAATTTGTATTGATAATTTTAAACTTTATGTTGCTTTTGAATATTTTCTATAATAGTTGTGGATCTACGAATGTTGGGGGCGTTTGCAGTGTTGGTCATGCTTTGCGGCCGCATCTGAGAGCCTTGCGAAGGGTGGCGAGCAGATGACTACGAGCCCTGCAAAGCTAAGCGAGCAGTTGAGTCCCGTGGGACTTAGGCTGCAATGAGCGCCATTTTTGCAGTTTTTTAACGATCGAAAATTGCCTAAGCGAGAAAAAAAATGGTAGCAGAAAAAACTTAGACAGGATGAAAAGAGGCCAAAGGCAGTAAAAAAGAGCATGAAGTCAGTAACACTTATCGCAAGCCAGTAACATTTAACCCAAGGCAGTAACACTTAATGCAAGCCAGTAACACTTAAACCACGACAGTAACACTTAACCCAAGACAGTAACACTTAACCCAAGACAGTAACACTTAACCCAAGGCAGGAGCACTCATTGCAAGGCCCCTAAACTACACAGGGGGGAAAGGCTCGCAATGAGTGCCAAATGTGCTCAGAGGGGCCATAGCTTCGCATTATGTGGCAAACAGCATTGCCAGGCTTACAATTTTTCTCCTGGCATTTTTGATGGGCAATTTCCTAGTCATAAATATAGTTTCTGATTGTACTCAGGATACTTCACAGCTGAATTTATGGCATTTGAGGACACAGAGATTTTTCATGTTTTTTTCCATCTCTAATTATTTGGCCCCTGAAATACAATCCATTAATCACTTATATGTTGCTAATATCATCACTGAATTTACTCAATTAAAATCAGTGCTGGGAATGCAAATGCAAACTTCAGAGACAGTGATGTAGGGGCCAGAATAACTATGGGGGGGAGATAGCTTATTATATACATACTAGAATATTGCCCGTCAAAAAATGACAACAATGAAATTGTAAGTGAGCTAATGCTGTTTGGTGTATGGTAATCAAATAAATAATACATTAATAAAGGAATATACTTTACCTATTTGGAAGTAATATATGCAGGAAGCATTGTGTTGAAGAGCTGGCAATCTGTTTTCATGTTGCTGCAGCATACAATGTGTGTTTTCCCTGCTGTTGAGCTGCTGTGTAAGTGTAAGCAATGTGTGCAGTGTGTAGTGTAAATAGTGTGCGTGTGCAAGCCAAATCTGTTAGGGTAGCTGTGTACTTCCGCATTCAGGAAGTTAGTGTTTGTAAAATGGCGGCTAATGTGTGGTACGCGGCTGTGGCTGCTTTTGCGTCCATGTTCGTGGACCTCGTCCGGCTTTTTGGGAAAGTCTGTATGTGTTTTGTGGTGTTTTATGTGTTTAGGGTCCTGTAGCCTTGTTTTTTTCGGTGGCCATTTTTTCTCTCGCTTAGGGGATTTTTGTGTCTCTAAACTAAATTTGTACTTGAATGGAGGTGTAACTTCCCTTGCAGAAATCATGGGTGCCCCCCCCCCCCCCTTGCTGTGGGTATGTTTTTAAGGTATTTTTTGTGTGTATTTATTGTGTTTCTAATGTTTTCAGGTTGTAATGTTTTTTTTTCTAAGTCCTGCATCTCTTATTTGTTTGTCGTAAGTCTGTAAATGTTGCGAGTTCCGCAGTTGCTGGCAAGGAGCGAGACTGCATCGTTAGCAACTACCCGCTTGCTCACAAATATATATGTGATTCTGTCTCCAGCCCCAGTGAATTGCCTCGTGACCTTCCCCAGTGAATTGCCCTTCAGCCCCAGTGAATTGCCCCGCGACTTCCCCCAGCCCCAGTGAATTGCCCCATCACCTGCCCCAGTCCCAGTAAATTGCCCCATGACCTTTCCCAGCCCCAGTGAATTGCCCCATCACATGACCCAGCCCCAGTGAATGGCCCCACGACCTCCCCCAGCCCCAGTGAATTGCCCCATCACCTCCCCCAGCCCCAGTGAATTGGCTTCCAGCCCCAGTGAATTGCCCTGTGACCTACCCCAGCCATAGTGAATTGCCCCATCACCTGCCCCAGCCCCAGTGAATTACCCTCCAGCCCCAGTGAATTGCCTGTGACCTCCCCCAGCCCCAGTGAATTGCCATCACCTGCCCAGCCCCAGTGAATTGCCCCGTGACACACTCTCACACAGACACTCACCCTCAGACACTCACCCACACACACACTCACACAGACTTACTCACACAAAAACACACACTCACTTACACACACTCACTTACACACAGACACTGACACAGGCACATGACACACACTCACACAGACACACACACTCACACTGATACACTCACACTGATACACTCACACAGACACAGACTCACTCACACAGACATAGACTTACATACATCCACACTTACAAAGACACACACCCTCACACAGACATACACTCACTCACACTCAGACACTCACACTCAGACTCTCACATAGACACTCACACACACTCAGACATGCACACACTCAGACACGCACACAGACACACTCTCACACTCAGACACTCACTCACACACTCACACACAGACATACACACCCACTCACACAGACATACACACAGACATACAGACTCACTCACATAGACACACTCACTCACTATCTCACTCACACACACATACATACAGACTCACTCACACAGACACACTCACTCACACAGACATGCACACTCACACAGACATACATACTTACACAGATACACTCACACAGACACACACACAGACATACAGACTCACTCACACAGACACACTCACTCACACAGACACACACAGAGACATACAGACTCACTCATACACACTCACTCACACAGGCACACTCACACAAAAACACACACACTCCCTCCCACACACTCACACACAGACACACACAGACACACACTCACTCACTCACTCACACAGTCACACACACTACACAGATACATTCACACAGACATACACACTTACACAGACACACTTACTCACACAGACATACACACTCACTCATACAGACACACACACAGACATACAGACTCACTCACTCACACAGACACACACACTCACACAGACATACACACTCACTCATACAGACACACACACGGACATACAGACTCACTCACACAGACACACTCACTCACACAGACACACACACTCACACAGACATACACACTCACACAGACACACACACTCACACAGACACACACACTCACACAGGCACACACTTAGACATACAGACTCACTCACACAGACACACTCACTCACACAGACACACAGAGACATACAGACTCACTCATACACACTCACTCACACAGGCACACTCACACAAAAACACACACACTCACTCCCACACACTCGCACACACAGACACTCACTCACTCACACAGACATACACACTCACACACACAGACACACAGACACAGACTCACTTACACAGAGACAGACTCACTCACACAGACACACACCCTCACACAGGCACACACTCACTCCCACTCAGACAAACACACTCACTCACACAGGCACACACCCTCACACAGGCTCACATTCACTCACACTCAGGCACTCAGACACTTATACAGACACTCAGACACTTACACTCAGACATACACACACTCACACACACAGACACTTACACAGACACTCACACTCAGACACTCACACACACACTCAGACACTAACTCACAGACACACTCACAGACATTCACACACTCACACTCAGACACTCAGACATTCACACACTCAGACACGCACACACTCAGACATGCACACACTCCCACAGACACTCACTAGACACTCACACAGACACATTCTCACTCACAGACACACTCACTCACACAGACATACACACTCACTCACTCACACATACACTTATACTCACACAGACACACACCCTCACACACAGACACTCACACTCAGACACTCATACTCAAATATGTACACACTTAGACATGCACACACTCAGACACTGACACTCACACAGACACACACTCACTCACACAGACACACACACTCACACAGACACTCATACAGACACACAACTCACTCACACAGACATACACACTAAGTCACAAATGGCACACTCACACATACATACACACCCACTCACACAGACACACAGACATACAGACTCACTCACACAGACACACTCACTCACTTACTCAGACACACAGACATACAGACTCACTCACACAGACACACTCACTTACTCTCACACACACACAGACATACAGACTCACACAGACTTACACACTCACTCACTCACACAGACACACACAAACATACACACTTACTCACACACTACTCACACAGACATACACACTCACTCACTGGCACAGACATACATACTCACTCCCTCACACAGACATACACACTCACTCACACAGACACACTCACACAGACATACACACTCACTCATGCACTCATTCACTCACACAGACACACACACTCACACAGATACACTCACACAGACATACACACTCACACACTCACTTACACAGTCATACACACTCACTCACACAGACACATACACTCACTCATTCACTCACACAGACATACACACTCACACAGACTCATAAACACAGACATAGACTCACATACATACACACTCACTCACACAGACACACACTCTCACACAGACATACACACTCACTCACACAGACACACCCTCACACAGACACACACTCACTCACACTCAGACACACACACAGACACACACACAGACACACACACACACATACTCAGACACTTACACAGACACTCACACACACTCAGACACTCACACTCAGACACTCATGCACACAGACATACTCTCACTCACACACTAATAGACACTTAGAAACTCACACTCAGACACTCACACTCAGAAACTCACACACTCAGACATGCACAAACTCACACAGACAGACATACTCACTGACATACACACACACTCACTGACACACACACACTCAGACACTCACACACACTCAGACACTCAGACACGCACACACTCAGACAAGCACACACTCCCACAGACACTCACACATACACATTCTCACTCAAAGACACACACACTCACACACAGACATACACACCCACTCACACAGACATACACACAGACATACAGACTCACTCACATAGACACACTCACTCACTATCTCACTCACACACACATACATACAGACTCACTCACACAGACACACTCACTCACACAGACATACAGACTCACACAGACTTACACACTCACACAGACACACACAGACATACACACTCACTCACTCACTCACACACTCACACAGACATACACACTCACTCAGGCACTCATTCACTCATTCACTCACACAGACACACACACTCACACAGATACACTCACACAGACATACACACTTACACAGACACACACACTCACTTACAAAGCCATACACACTCACTCACACAGACACTCACACATATATACACACTCACACAGACACAGACTCACTCACACACACAGACTCACTCACACAGACTCACTCACATACATACACACTCACTCACACAGACACACCCTCACACAGACACAGACACACACACACTCAGACACTTACACAGACACTCACACACACTCAGACACTCACACTCAGACACTCACGCACACAATCAGACATGCACACAGACACACTCTCACTCACAGACACACTCACAGACACTCACAAACTCGAACTCAGACACTCACGCTCACACTGACACTCACACAGACATGCACACACTCAGACATTCACACAGACACTCTAATACATTCAGACACTCACTCACAGACACACTCACTGACACTCACACACTCACGCACACACACTCAGACATGCACACACTCAGACACATACACACTCAAACATGTACACACTTCCACAGACACTCACACATACACATTCTCACTCACAGATACACACACTCACACACCTACATACACACTCACTAACACAGACACACACCCTTACACACACAGACACACACACACTCAGACACTCACACACCCACTCACACAGTCACACACATACAGACATACAGACTCACTCACATAGACACACTCACTATCTCACACACACAGACACACACACTCACACTCACACACAGACACTCACACAGACATACACACCCACTCACACAGACACACACACAGACATACAAACTCACTCACATAGACACACTCACTCACTCACTCACACACACAGACATACAGACTCACAAAGACTTACACACACACTCACTCACTCACACAGACACACACAGACATACACACTCACTCACACACTCCTCCCACAGACATACACACTCACTCACACACTCCTCACACAGACATACACACTCACTCACTCACTGTCACAGACATACATACTCACTCCCTCACACAGACATAAACACTCACTCACACAGACACACTCACACAGACATACACACTCACCCATGAACTCATTCACTCACTCACACAGATACACTCACACAGACACACACTCTCACTTACACAGCCATACACACTCACTCACACAGACACACTCACTCACACAGATATACACACTCACACAGACACAGACTCACTCACACACACAGATTAATTCACACAGACGCACTCACACAGATAAAGACTCACATACATACACACACACTCACTCACACAGACACACACTCACTTACACTCAGACACACACACAGACACACACACTCAGGCACTTACACAGACACACACACACTCACACTCAGACACTTACACAGACCCTCACACACACTCAGACACTCACACTCAGAAACCCACGCACACACTCAGACATGCACACAGACATACACACACAAACTCACACTCAGACACTCACGCTGACACTCACAAACTCACACACTAAGACGTGCACACCCTCACACACACAGACAATCACACTCGAACTCAGACACTCACACACTCAGACTCAGACACTCACACAGACATACACAGACACACACACAGACATACAGACTCACTCACACAGACACACTCACTATCTCACTCACACACAGACATACAGACTCACTCACTCACACACACAGACATACAGACTCACAGACTTACACACTCACTCACTCACACAGACACACACTCTCACACAGACATACACACTCACTCACACAGATACACACCCTCACACAGACACACACTCACTCGGACACACACAGACACACACACTCACACTCAGACACTTACACAGACACACACACTCAGACACTTACACAGACCCTCACACACACTCAGAAACTCACACTCAGACACTCACGCAGACACGCACACACTCAGACATGCACACACTCAGACACGCACACACTCAGACATGCACACACTCAGACACGCACACACTCAGACATGCACACACTCAGACATGCACACACTCCCACAGACACATTATCACTCACAGACACACACACACAGACACTCACACAAAGACACTCTCACACGAAGACACTCACACAGACATACACACCCACTCACACAGACACACACACAGACATACAGACTCACTCAGACACACACACACAGACTCACACAGAAACACTCACACAGACACACACACTCACACAGACACTCATACAGACACACAAATCACTTACACAGACATACACACTAACTCACACAGACACACAAACAGATATACAGACTCAATCACACAGGCTCACTCACTCACACACACACAGACATACCGACTCACTCACACAGACTCACTCACTCACACACACACACAGACATACATACTTACTCACACAGACACACTCAGTCACTCACACAGACATACATACATACTTACTCACACAGACACACTCACACAGACATACATACTCACTCACTCACACAGACACACACAGACATGCACACTCACTCACACACTTACACAGATATACACACTCACTCACACAGACATACACACTCACTCACATAGACACACTCATATAGACATACTCACACAGACACACACACAGACATACAAACTCACATAACACAGAAATACACACTCACTTACACAGACACACACACTCACTCACACACACACACTCACTCACACAGACACACACTCACACAAACAGACAGACACTCTCACGTGCGCTTGCAGTCCACTGCCCCTCCCCCTTCTCCCTCTTCCTTCTCCCTCCTCCCTCCAGTAATGGCTTCCGAAACCTCCAAGCCATGCTCAGAGATAATTGGAAGCAGCAGTAATGTCACGATTGACATCACCGCTCTTCGCTAATTGGCTGAAAAGCCAATTAGCTTGCGCATGCGCAGTTAGCTGGTGTTTGATTTTACAAATTCGTACCCTAGAGCACAGTGGCAGTTTCTGGGGGTGTGAACATCACCCCAACACATTTATTTTTATTTTTTTAAATGGTTTGCTATTTTCAATGCAAACATTTTTGCTAGGTGGGTTATAATGCTCCTCTTCAGGATGCATTCATAACCCACTTCACTTGAATATGTCTTTAAAAGCTCAGACCCTTGCTTTTTTCTATTTACACATCTTCGGAATCCTTTTAAACTAATTTGGATTTGAATATCACTTGTATGCAGATCACACCCAAATGTACCTGTCTTCAAAAGACTTATTAACCTCCCTGCTAGCAGTCAACATCTCAAAAGAGCTCCTACTGTTCTATCAATTTGCCTCAACTCCCACACTCAATATCTCCCTGTTGAGAGCTCACTCATCACTCATAGTTCTTGGAGTGATACTGGACTCTGCACATTCAGTCTCTAGCTAAATCCTGTCGATTTCACTTAGAGAACATCTCTAGAATTTCCCACATTCTTCAACAACAAAATATGAATACACACACTTATCTTGTTATGCCTTGTCTACTGTAACTCAATTCCTACTGCCATTCCAATTAACTATCTATTCCAATCCATTATGAATGCATCTAAAAGACTCATCTACCTTAATAATAATTCCATTTATATAATATTAAATTGGCAAAGTCGAAATGACTGAAGCCTGTAATGTAGCCAGCAAAAGTTACTGATATTTAATTGGCCTCTTCTACTTACCAGCAATCTATTTGTGGGTTACAAGCTGAAAGTTCCTGCGATTGACAAAATCGTAACTCGGACCCATCTAAGCCTTTGATCTTTCAAGCCCACAAATGTTACAATCGCTAAAATCACAAATCGCTATTTAATTGCAACAATTCCACAAGCCTACAATTACCTTTAAAACCATAAGTGGCAAATGTAGCAAAAAATCCTATGAGTACTAGATAGGACTCGAAAAGGGGTTAAAAACCAGCTCTGAACACTATAAAAGCCAATAAAAACACAATACTGGACTTTAAAATATGGGGAAAGCAATGAAAGACATTAAAATGTATGTGTTATATCAATCTCGGGAACCAAGGAGTTATTACATATCAGGCCACCCACATGGACTATAACAGTTTCTTCATTAATTTTTATTGATTTTTAAATTGCTGGATTGCAAGCCTGATTGCATATCGAATGTCTAAACAGTATTTGTTTAACATTTAAACTCCATGTTTTACTGATGTCATGATGATGGTCTCATTTACTATTGGCTATTTCTAAATCGTTACTTATCGGCTTGCTTAATTAATCATGATCATGCCCTGAAATGATACGTACGGTTACATGGTTTACGGATTTGGCTTTTAGCAATGTAATTGCGGGCTTGTTCAATTGTGTGCAATTTAATGAGGCCCATTTCTTCTCCAGTCAACCTATCTTTTAGTCTATCTATTGGCTCCTAATACCACACAGAATAAAATTCTCACTCTCATATACAAAGCTCTCAATTCGGCTGCACCTTCTTATATCTGTACTCTCACCTCCAAGTATCTCAAACTGCATCCTTTATTTTGCTCGGGACCTTTGCCTATCCTCCTCTCTATTTACCTCTTCCCACTCCCACATACAATACTTCCAGGCTGCTTCTACACTTTGTAACTCTCCATCTCACTCTGTCAGACTGAGTTTTAAGAAGTCTCTACACACCTACCATTTCAAGAAAGCTTATCATCTATAGCCGTCACACCTACTGATGCCAGGTGACCTGCAACTTTGTTCTTCAATACAGCTACCTGCATACACCCACACAATAACTACTAGTTACTCATCCCTCCATTGTTTTGTACCATTTGTCAACTATAATGAAAACTCTCATAGACAGGGACCTCTCCTTTTTTATATTCTTTTTGTTATCTTATTCTTATGCATTACCTTGTGTTTTGGTCAGCTGTCTTGAACTCATTCTTGTTAGATTTTTTATAAATTTGCACAGGAAGTCATTATCCATCAAGGTGAGGAGAAACAAGTAATGTAAATATCAAGTGACATCATGGTATATATTTAAAGTGCAGATACTTTAATATTATAGGCGAGGATGCTACATTTTTTAATGTAAAATACATTTTAGAGACATAAATGTGTTTATTATTGTATACATATTAAATACATTAATTGCTCTAACCATTCATCTGCATTGAATACTTTTGCTTTAAGCAATCAACATTTCATGAAAACTCTCTTAAAATTAATATTAAAAAGCTGAAAATCACAGGTATATGAAAACCCCTTCTTACTAGTGACTTATAAAGTGGCACAAATACCTTTCCTTTAACACTTTCCAGCTGCCACCTAAATCCTATAATGTATTTTGTTAATAAAAACTCTCCCTGGTCAATATAAACACACAGTGATAATGTTTAATGCAGCCTAAACACAAGCTTTCTCTCCAAAAGTAATATGGTCTCTGCAGTGACTTTCTGGCATTTTATTTTCTCTATTTACTTTGATGAGAAAAAAGTTTAGCTCTAAATAGCTATTTACCGCTGTCCAAGTTTGTTTGGAGTTGAGTGCAATAAAATGAATTGCAGCATAGATAGAAGAATGTAATAAATGAACAAAACGAAACAAAATAAAAAATACATAGTATTGCATGGGGAAAATATATATTCATATATAGTATATCTATAAAAAAGAATTTAGCAGATTTGCATTTCAGCCTTGGAAGAAAATGAGAGAAAAAGAAAAAAGTATTGTGATTTAGCAGTGAAAATTTCCTCAAAGCACCCATTCCTGTGACATGATCAAAAAGCCTTACACATCAAAATACTAGTTTCTGAATAAAAGAGAATGGCTTGTGATTATCTCCTGTTGGGAAACTATAGTAACTCGTTTTTGGTTGAATACTTATTGCACATGAAAGATAAGAAGTTTATGTGCTTCATGTAAAGGGAAGTTCTGGGATGGTGTTATTAATTATACCTATACAGTGATAGTAGATGGTTCATGGAAAAGTCTCTCAGTACATATAAGATTAGTTAGGAAATCAGTTTAAACAATGGCTGTGGAACTATTCTGGGCAGTTGCTCTTGGCACATCATGGCGTATGCTGTTCATGGAGCATAATAAGCTGGAGAATATATGTAGAAATATATAACTGGCCAAAGGTGCAAGAGTGTCTGTAATTTGACTTTTCTTTACCAGCCCCTTTTAATTTCAAGCCTATGAGTAAGCCTCATAGTCGGTGAAACAATCGTCAGGCAGTCCCTACAGAGATTTATTGATCCTTTAAAATGTTTGGATTGTAGCTATGAGGTTCCCTATGTAGGGCATCTATTATATCAACTGATTTGTGGATAAATGTTGTAGCCTATAGCTTCAAATAATATACTAAATGAAAGATGAATTACACACCAGAGACTAAATGGGTTTGTATCTATTGTTTTTAAACTGGGACAGTATATACATTAGAAAAGCAGATAAAAGTGGATTATTCCTTTGAGATAATATCTGTTTTATTGCAGTTCTCTACTACCAAGTATTGATATTACTGTACTATTTGTTGAGAGGTTTAGGTATTTTTTAGGCTCCTGGCAGATAAATATTTTCTTTTTCCTGCTATTTGTTAGATAGAACTATTAGCCAGATTTGGGCCTTCAGCTACTTAGCCTTCCAGACAGGAGGACCCACCGAGGTCATAGGCCAGCTCTCCTCACTATCGCTTTTCTTGAATGGAAGTCTTGTTCTGTATGTTGACTGGGCACAAAAAAAAGGATATGCCCTAGTTGAGAAATTATATGCCGTATAACTGTTGCTTTTTAATCTTTGTGCCATGTTGTTTCTTGATAATGAATAAATAGAGATGTTTTAACAATCATTCCTACTATTTTCCTGTAAAGAAAACAACTGTCTTTAGTATATAAATTGGTGTAAAGCACCTGGGTAACACATTTATTTTTGTAAATAAAATGCTGGTTTATTTTATCCGATCAGGCTAGTCTGTATATAGTGTTCTTAGATATTGCAATAAGTATTAGCAAATTAACAGTTAATTGCACATGTGAATAACTGTTTTATTTTAGCCAATAAAGCTTATCAAATTTAGAATTTCATTGTAGTTTTCTTCTATAAATTAAATATACCAATATTACTACTTTGCTATCTCATAGTTTGTCAATGAATAGCCCATTAGAAAAAATGCTATTGTATTTCTTCAAAAAACAAACGATGATGCTGCAAAATAAATATTGTTCTCCATTTTATTGTTATAAAAAAAGACTGTAACAGTAAACAATTGTAAAAGATTATATATGTTGATGTTCCAACCTTAGTATCAGTTGTATAGTTGTAAGAAGCATACTAAGCAAACAGTGCTTACACTCCATGGAAACATACATTGATAAAAATCACAATAAGTGCATAGTAACTCCTTGAGATTGCTCAACAGATTTAACTATTCTAATGTGCATAATTTAGTCCCACGGATGTAATTAGTTATTATCCATATACCTTTTCTAATTATTCACTGAATAAATATCAAACCTCCATTTTGGAAATTTTGGAATCCAAATAGATGGTTGCAATATGAAATAATGAAACAGAAAATTAAAGCTTCAATATTTAATATTACAATAGACTCATATAATTAATCAGAAATACTTAAATTATGCTCTATAAAAAATTATAAACATCTTATTGCAAAATACTACACAATATTGAAAAAAAATAATTTATTGCAAAAATCAGAAAACATGAAAAAATGGGAGAGAGACCTATCAGTTGAATTTTCCTCTAAAAAATGGTTTGGAGCTTTCAATTTTAACGGAAAAAGTAATAATTAACCAGACGTATAGAGAAGTATTTGTGTATTAAGTATTAAGTGTATCCAAAGATGATACCTTGTACCGGTAAAAATAGCAGTTATATCGAAGAATATTTCTGATATGGATTGTTGGAGAAAGTGTATTGAACCAGGAACATATTTGGTGGAATTGCTTGGAAGTAAAAAAAAACTATGAAATAATTTTTTTGAATATACAGTATATCAAAACACTTAAAAAAAGATGTAAATCCATCATCACAAATGGCCTTATTTCTTTTCATCCCAGAAAATTATAATTTTTCAGAAAAAGCATTTATGATTCAATTTTTTATTGCGATTAAATGGCTTATAGCCAAAAATGGAAATCTGCTGATATTCCTTTGATGCAGGAAGTACTATTTACAATAGATAATTGGAACAGAACTTACAAATTATAGGTCTCTCATCTGGTGATACTAATAAATGGTCCATCTGGGATAAATGTAGTATGTAAAGGCCTCAGACTCTCCTCTCTCACTCTCTATGGAACTACAATCAAAGACACTGTCTGAAACTTTGCTGAAGGTATCTAAAGACAATGTGGAGCCATTTCAACTTGTACTATATGTAATATTATCAATATCTGTATGAATGTTTCTGTGATATAATATCTGATGAGATAAAAAAAAAACCCAGGGGTGGAAAAGGACACACAAGGGAGGGTGAGGAGGGGGGAAATGAGACACAAGGGAGAAGTAGACAGGGGGAGAGATTCGCAATGAGCGCTAAATGCCCTAATTGCGAGGCCCATGATGAGCGCCAAAGACACTCATTGCGAGGCCCATGATGAGCGCCAAAGACACTCATTGCCAGGCCCATGATGAGCGCCAAAGATGCTCATTGCCAGGGCCGTGATAAGCGCTGAAGGCGCTCATCGCGAGGCCAGTAAAATAGAGGGGGGAGAGGCTCGCAATATATTTCGGTATATGATGTAAGTGGTGTATTATAAAGATACCATTCTTTTTGTAAGACATTGGAGTGCACATGTGTATACAGATTTTCATGTGAAATTTAGATTTTTTATGTATATATATTTAACTTTTTTATATCAACTGAGGAAGCTCCGATAGTGGAGAGAAACGCATCTTGTTTTGTTTGTTTTATACTGAGTGTTTTTGTTCCATGTCATCAGTGGAAATCTCACAGTTTGCCATTTGTCTATGACTGATCAAAATAAAAATAATAATTACAAATATTATCAACTTGACCTATTTTTGGAGTCCATCCCTTTTTATTGGTGAGTTTGGAGACACAGCCTCGATACCAAGAAGGAAGCTTGAGTGGACAACGAACCTTTGGAGTTCCAACCTATACCTTTACTATGCCTCATTTTTTTGGGGATAATAACATATGAGTTGGCATTTATTATACAGAAGTGGAGACTTATATATTTTTGTCCTGTATTTATATTGATGCTTGGAGGATAATCTGCACTAGGGTGGCACCTTGTTTACTTTTGTTTTGAAGATTTGTATTTTATACTTGTTGAAAAAGCATAATAAAAAAGATTAAAAAAAAAAAAAGTCTTATACAAAGCTTGTTATATGCTTAATACACACTGTGACAAACGTCTCCACAAACACATTCTGTCTGGGGCACATAAAGAAATGGCAACATGAAACTGTGAGACTTTGTGCTCCAAATTTATCCATGAGTCTAGATTCTGTACAGAACATTTCCTCAGAAGAATAAAGCAAACACTGTGAATAAAAGACACAAAATACATGTATTAACAATATTAACTGCATGAAGACATTGAATTGTAAAAGGAATGCTCTGTAATCTGTAATACTGGGATTTCTCAGAAGAATTTAGAAAGAGAAAACATTCTTGCTTGTATACATAATATCAATTTACATCCAACCAGGCCTCAGGAATGCACATTTAATATATGAGTGGAAGGAAGGCAAGGAAAGAAAATATTGGAACCTTAAATGTGAACAGGCAGACTTGATGTATAGTGACTGGAAAAAGGCAGACAAGTTAAATACATTATTTTCCTCTGTATACACAAGGGAAGTACCAGTGGTTCGGACACTGCAACTAAATGGCGATGCACTACCTTCACCAAGTCATTGGTTAATGCAGAAAGAAGTCCAAAAGAAGCTGAAAATAATAAATGTTAATAAAGTACATGGTAGAGAAAAACAAATGTGATACATTTATATAAGAAGGAAGCAGCACCAAATCCAGTGAACAACATACCCACAGGCCTGCCCCAGTAGTTGGGAGGCTCTTAGACTGGTTGCTAAGGGATCACATATATAGTTGTGAGCGTACGAGTTGTTGCTAACGCTGCGGGCTCGCGTAGCGAGCCCGCGGCCCTCGCGTAGCGAGGGCCGCGGCTCGCGCAGCGAGCCGAGGCCCTCGCGAAGCGAGGGCACTGCCCGAGGGTCTCAGTTGCTGGCATGGAGCGCCGAAGGCGCTCCATGCCAGCACCTGAGGACCTCGCAAAGCGAGGGCCGCAGTTGCTGGCATGGAGCGCCGAAGGCGCTCCTTGCCAGCAACTGCGACCCTCGCAAACTTCACGTCGCAACCCAAACAGTACGACACACACATTACGACACTCGCAAACAACATACGACACACGTTCACACACATTACGGACTCGCAACACTCGGACGCAACTCGCGAACATTACAAAATGTCAAACACAATACATACACACACCACATACATAAAAAACTTACCTACACCAAGAGGGAGCACCCAGCACCTCAAAAATACAACTTACACCTCGATTTTACTTCAAATAAAACAGTTTAGAGACTAAAACAAAAACGAAGCGAGAGAAAAAATGGCCGCCGAACAAAACGAAAACGAGGCTACAGCACTCTAAACTCGCAAAACACCACAAGAAACTCGCAAAACACCACAAAACACCTACGGATATTCCGATACAAACGTATAACACACATTACTCGCCATTTCTCGCCAATGCGGAAGTACACGACTACGCTAACGGTTTGGTCTCGCGCACGCACAGTGTTACACTGCACACATTCAGCACGCTTACACAGCAGATCCACACCACTAATGCTGCAGCAACATCAAAACACATTCACAGCTCTTCCACACAATGCTTTAAAATAGGTAAAGTATATTCATTTATTAATGTATTATATATTTCATTATTACACACTAAACAGCATTAGCTACCTTACAATTTCATTGCCGTCATTTTTTGACGGGCAATTCGCTAGTCACATATATAGTTGTGAGCGTACGAGTCGTTGCTCACGCTTGCGGGCTCGCGTAGCGAGCCCGCAAGAACTGCGTCCCTCGCAAAGCGAGGGACGCAGTTCGCCGCAAATGCGGGTCCTCGCGAAGCGAGGGCCCGCATTTGCGGTTGTGGAGGCTCAACGTCGGCTGTGTTAACACACACATACACACACACGACTTTTTTAACAGAATAAACCCAACCGCCCAGCCAACAAAAACCCAACAACGTCCCCGCAAATGCGGATCCTCGCGAAGCGAGGGTCCGCATTTGCGGTGGTGGGAGCATCCCAACATCGGCTGTGTTAACACACACATACACACACACACAACTTCATAACAAAAAAAAACTCAAAGTCGCCTCACACCCGCTTACACCCAGACACACAGACGCAAGACTTAACAAAAAAACAGTAAAAAAGGCCCTTCACACGCTCTTAACACACATACGCACGACTTAGAAACAAATACACTGCGTCGTACACGTAAAAGCTAACTGCGTATATCGCAAAAAAATACGGCAACATCGCAACAAAATACGGCTGCATCGGAAAAAAATACGACCGCGAAAGACCCATTCCAACCGCCGCGCATCAAAACATCACAAACACAAGAAATAAACACAACAAACACATAAAAAGCTTACTTACAGCACGGGGGGGGCATCCGGCACCTCCAAAAGTTCATTTACACGTCCATTTAAGTCAAAACAAAGAGTTTAAACGAACGAAAATCGGCTAAGCGAGAGAAAAAATGGCCGCCGAACAAAACGAAAACGAGGCTCCAGACGTAACTACACTACACTTACTCGCAATAATGAAACACATACTATGCGGAACGGATCACACTCATATTAAACACCATTTTAACCACTACTACGCACAAAATGGCGGATGGAACGCAAATTGTAAGCTGGAACGCAAATAGCGCATGCGTATTACGTTCTAACGGTCTAACTTTCCAGAATGTTCTACAAGTTGATAAATACTGTCTATTTGACAGAGAAAAATACATTTCTCCTCAGGTGATGAACAGAGTGACTTCGAAGATAACTGCTGCTAAAACTTGAGAAGATAATTCTTTCCTAATTTACTACTTTACATTGTGCAAATTACAACTGAGAGGTAAGCTATAATATATTACTTATTTTCAAGACAGGACATCAAAAAAAAAAATTAAACAAGACAAAGAGGTTTATGTATACTGACACGCACATATATGCGTATAATGTATACTGACATGTGACACGCACATATATGCGTATAATGTATACTGACAAGTGACACGCACATTTATGCGTATAATGTATAGTGACAAGTGACACGCACATTTATGCGTATAATGTATACTGACATGTGACACGCACATTTATGCGTATAATGTATACTGACAAGTGACACGCACATTTATGCGTATAATGTATAGTGACATGTGACATGCACATTTATGTGTATAATGTATAGTGACATGTGACACGCACATTTATGTGTATAATGTATAGTGACATGTTACATGCACATTTATGTGTATTGCCCCTGCAACAAACTAATTAAACAACTACATTTAAATTACATTAAAAAAAAATAAGTTGGGACTATTAAAATACTATTAAAATATGAGTCATGTATACTGATATGTGACACGCACATATATGTGTATCATCTATAGTCACATCTCACACACACATTTATGTATGTTGGCCAAAAATTAAAATAAGGCTAATTTAACAATTAAAATATGATTCATGTATACTGATATGTCACACTCACACAAAAAAATTACTTTCAACTATGGAAATGTGCTTCATGTATGTGACATATGTGTGTAGCACCCACCAAAAAATAATGTTAATTCAAATTAATTACAGAAGTATAATTCAATGAAATTAATTTACTGCAATTCAATAGATCACCTAAAACTCAATCTTTCTACTTTTTTAAATATTCAAACAGACTCTGCATCAACAGCGTCTCTCAACAATTTGCACTGTGCACTGTGAAGCACAATCCCTTTTAAAGAACACCAACAAAGAAGAAGAGGTAAGATACAAAAATACTTTAAATGCTGAAAAGGCCATGGTTTGTTAAATACAAATAAAAAATTCTATAATTCACTATTTCACTTTATTTTTCAAACAGACACTACAAGAAGACCGGCGGATTAAGATTGGCAGGAGGGGACCCTCTGTCATTCCACACTTCAATCAAGGTAAAGTATTTTAAGTATAAAAAAGAACCGAACCATGAGCCTTATTCAATTGTGAGTTGGCTAATTGAATAGGGCTTTATATAAGCACATAATAGGTCTTCACTAATTAAAAACTTCTGTCAAAAAATATTTTATGTGCTTATATAGAGCCCTATTCAATTGGTCAAAACGCAATTGATTCAGGACCTAAATATGTTTAATGGCCGAGGGCCTCATTCAAATGTGATTGTTTAACAATGTATAACCATTAGAAAAAACACTACATAAGTATAACAAAAGTGGTGCCCATCAAATAGGATTGTACGAAAACTCACACAAACACATAACAAACTACATTTACATTCTTATTTTAATGTTTAACAACCTATAAGCCTTAGAAAGAAGCCTAAATAAGCATACCAACATTGGTGCCCACCAAACAGGATTGTATGAAAACTCACACAAACACATAACAAACTACATTTACATTCTTATTTTATGTTTAACAACCTATTAGCATTACAAAACTACATTAATAAGCATACCAACAGTGGTGCCCATCAAACAGGATTGTATGAAAACTCACACAAACACATAGCAAACTACATTTAGATTCTTATTTAATGTTTAACAACCTATAAGCCTTAGAAAGAAGCCTAAATAAGCATACCAACATTGGTGCCCACCAAACAGGATTGTATGAAAACTCACACAAACACATAGCAAACTACATTTAGATTCTTATTTAATGTTTAACAACCTATAAGCCTTAGAAAGAAGCCTAAATAAGCATACCAACATTGGTGCCCACCAAACAGGATTGTATGAAAACTCACACAAACACATAGCAAACTACATTTAGATTCTTATTTAATGTTTAACAACCTATAAGCCTTAGAAAGAAGCCTAAATAAGTATACCAACAGTGGTGCGCACCAAACAGGATTGTATGAAAACTCACACAAACACATAGCAAACTACATTTACATTCTTATTTTATGTTTAACAACCTATAAGCCGTAGAAAGAAGCCTAAAAAAGCATACCAACATTGGTGCCCACCAAACAGGATTGTATGAAAACTCACACAAACACATAGCAAACTACATTTAGATTCTTATTTAATGTTTAACAACCTATAAGCCTTAGAAAGAAGCCTAAATAAGTATACCAACAGTGGTGCCCACCAAACAGGATTGTATGAAAACTCACACAAACACATAGCAAACTACATTTACATTCTTATTTTATGTTTAACAACCTATAAGCCTTAGAAAGAAGCCTAAATAAGCATACCAACAGTGGTGCGCACCAAACAGGATTGTATGAAAACTCACACAAACACATAGCAAACTACATTTAGATTCTTATTTAATGTTTAACAACCTATAAGCCTTACAAAGAAGCCTAAATAAGCATACCAACAGTGGTGCGCACCAAACAGGATTGTATGAAAACTCACACAAACACATAGCAAACTACATTTACATTCTTATTTTATGTTTAACAACCTATAAGCCTTAGAAATAAGCCTAAATAAGCATACCAACAGTGCTGTGCACCAAACAGGATAGTATGAAAACTCACACAAACACATACCAAAGTACATTTACATACTTATTTTATGTTTAACAATCTATAAGCCTTAGAAAAAGGCCTAAATAAGCATACCAAAAGTGGTGGACACCAAACGGGATTGTAGAAAAACAAAGAAATAATGTCATTTTTTAGTTCATACAAATACATTAAAATAATATTACATTTTCATTTTTATTTTATATCAGATACTGCGTCAAGAACATCGGAACAGGAGTTTCAACTGAGGACCACACCAGCGGACGAGGACTTTCAACAGAGGACCAGACCATTGGACGAGGACTTTCAACAGAGGACTACACCATCGGACGAGGACTTTCAACAGAGGACCAGACGATTGGACGAGGACTTTCAACACAGGACCAGACCATCAGACGAAGGCTTTCAACACAGGACGAACAAAGATTCTGCTTCAAATCAAACTTCAACCAAGGTACAGTATAACAAGTAAAAAAAGAGAAAAATTAATTAATATTCTTCTTTAATGTTTAACCACCTATAAGCCTTAGAAAATAGCCTACAGAAGCATACCAAAATTGTGGCGCACCAAAAAGGATTGTAGAAAAACACAGAAATAATGCAATTTTTTCATTAATACAAAGACATTCAAATAACATAACATTTTCATTTTTATTTTATAACAGATACTGCGTCAAGAACATCGGAACAGGAGTTGGAACTGAGGACCACACCAGAGGACGAGGACTTTCAACAGAGGACTACACCATCGGACGAGGACTTTCAACACAGGACCAGACCATCGGACGAAGGCTTTCAACACAGGACCAACAAAGAATTTTGCTTGAAATCAAACTTCAACCAAGGTACAGTATAAAAAGTAATATCTATCATCTATCTCTTATTTGTCTTTTAGGGCCAATAATCTTTAACAATAAATACAAACTTCAATGTAAACTTAAAAAATAAATTGGCATAGTCCAAAAAAGTCTAAAAACACAGAATCTATACAATTTGTCATTGTAACATTCCAGTCCTAAACCCTAATTTAATTGCCATTTGACAAATTGAATAGTGCTGTAAATAAGGACATAACATCTTTTTTAAAATACCTTTTTAGTTACTGAAACACTTGCTTTTGGATACATGTTTAATAAATAAAAATGTCTTTAAATAATTATCTCATGCCCTTATTTAGACTTTTATTCAATTGAACGCATTGAAATTGATTAACTATAAAATGTTAACACACTATTGATAACTATATGTCATGAAAAACAACTTAACATCTCAAAATAAACTAATGGTACATTATTTTATTTTTACAGATTAACATGGCTGATAATGAGAGTAAACAAGAAAAGAAAAGACGCCAAGCTAGAGAACGACGACAGAGAGCAGACAGCCAGCAGACACCGGAGAAGAAGGAAATTCGACGAGAAAAAGAACGCAAAAGAATTGCAAGCAAAAGACTGTCACTTGCAGAAATTAAAGATATGTCAAAAAAAACTACAAAGAAAATAAAGCATTTACAACCTGTTGCTCAAACATCAGATGACATTTTACCAGAAAAAAGACAAGAGATACCAAAAAAAGCAACAAAGAAAACAAAGCATTTAGAACCGTTTCATGAAACATTAGATGACATTTTACCTCAAACAATACAACATATACCAAGAAAAGCAACGAAAAAAACAAAACATTTAGAACCTGTTGTTGAAACATTATATGACATTTCACCTGATGAATATGAAAGGCAAAATCCTATATGCTTTGCAAATTGTCCTCTACTCAAGTCTTTAGCAGTAGAGGTTCATAGTTGTGGGGACATGACTACTCAATGTCAGTTTTGTGAGGCTTATTATTTTAAACAGGAGAGACCCAGAGATGGACAATTTATTAGTTGTTGTCAAAAAGGCAAGTTCAAACTTCCAGAAAGGAAAGAATTTCCAATTTATTTACAAAATATTATGACTGAACCTACTTTTCCAAACTACAAAAATTTTAAGACAAACATAAGATCCTACAATAGTGCCATATCCTTTGCATCCATGGGGGCAACATTAGCTGCTAATGTACCAGGACATGGTCCTTACTGTTTTAAAGTCCAAGGACAAATTTATCATCGCACTTCCCATTTACATCCAGAGGAAGGAAATAAAAGAAAATTCGCTCAACTATATGTCCTAGATACAATGGAAGCTGTTGACCAACGTATGCAGATGGAAGAAAATAAAAAATGCTTACCCACTGTTTTCATAGAGCTAAATAACATTATGGACAACAATCCCTACAGTAAAGCTTATAAAAAATTGGCAGAAGTAGAAAATGAACAACTACTTCATTCACAAACACATCAATTACCAATGCCGAAGGTTAATATGGTGCTTAAAAGAGACAGACATACTGATAAACGTCGTTATAACTTGCCAACAACAAATGAGGTTGCAATGGTGTTTCAGAATGATGAAGGAAAACCACCATTTCAAAGAGACATACGAATATATCCTAGAAATGAGGACCAACCGTTTATTAATATGAGTATCTTAAGTCCAAATTTAGATCCAATGACATATCCCATCTTTTTCCCACACGGAGAAGCAGGTTGGCAACCAAAATTAACTCTTCCCAGTTACCCAAATGCTAAAGCCAGAATCCGAAATAATGTTTCTATGCTTGAATTTAAAGTAGCTCAAATTGCCATTCGCAATGTATTTAATCCAATTTTATGTGGTGGGAAACTAACACAACAATGGATTATTGATTCATATTTGCAAGTTGAGGCAAATAATTTAAACTTTATCAAATATCAACAAGATAAACTCCGTGTAGAACAATATTCTGGACTCATGGACTATGTTGCTGACGTGGCTACAAGCAGAGACATGACAGCTGGCAAAGCCATCATTTTACCATCTTCCTTTCAAGGATCTCCTCGGAATATGAGAGAAAGATACAATGATGCTATGGCTATTGTGACAAAATTTGGCAAACCCGATTTATTTGTGACATTTACATGTAATCCACAATGGCCAGAAATTACACTAAATCTACTTCTTGGACAAACTGCTTCAGATCGACCAGATTTAGTAGCCAGAGTTTTTAAGATTAAATTAAATGAATTAATACGTGACTTCACTATAAATCAGTTATTTGGCAAATGTCTTGCTTATGTATATACCATTGAATTTCAAAAAAGAGGCCTTCCACATGCACATCTTCTAATAATACTTCAAGAAAAAGATAAATTAGATACTTCAGACAAAGTGGATGCAGTCATTGTTGCTGAACTACCAGATCCAGAACTATATGGTAGACTATATGAGATTGTTACTCATCGCATGATTCATGGACCCTGTGGTGACCTTAATCCACAATCACCATGTATGGAAAATAATAAATGTTCCAAAGAATTTCCAAAAGATTATAGAGACAAAACCTATGCCAATTGTGATGGATATCCACTTTATAAAAGAAGAGAAGGAGATAGTGCCATTATTCGTGGGAAAAAAGTGGACAATAGATATGTAGTACCCTACAATCCACATTTACTCATGAAGTACAACGCCCACATCAACGTAGAAGCCTGCACTTCCATCAAATCCATTAAATATGTCTACAAATATATTTACAAAGGTTACGATGCAGCTACTGTAGTCGTCAAAAGTGCAGACAACCCTGAAAGTAGTGAGTTAGTACATGATGAACTTGCATCTCATGTAGATGCTCGCTATGTCAGTGCGCCAGAAGCTATGTGGCGGCTTTTAAAATTTGAAATGCATGATAGATCACATGCAGTATATAGGTTAGCAGTACATTTGCCACAACGACATTTAGTCTATTTCCATGCTGGAAATGAAATGAATGCATTGGCCCAAAGTGAAGATCGTCACACTACACTAACTGCATGGTTTGCATTAAATTCCACTGATGCTGAAGCAACACAATACTTATATATTGAAATTCCATATCACTATGTTTTTGTGAATGGATTATGGAGACCAAGAAAAACCAGAGGCAATAAAATTATTCCAAGAATTTACACAGTCAGTCCAAGAGATGTTGAACGTTTTTGCTTACGGATATTACTTTTAAATGTTCCTGGAGCACAAAGTTTTGAACACTTAAGAACTGTTAATGACATTGTATATGAATCCTTCCATTTAGCTGCAAGACATAGAAACTTACTCGCTGATGATACAGAGTGGGAAAGATGCTTAGAAGAAGCAGCACAATGTCAAATGCCACGACAGATGAGAGAACAATTTGCTTTTATTTGTATCTTCTCAAATGCTCCAAATGCATTAGCTTTGTGGGAGACTTTTAAAAGTAATATGGCTGAAGACTTTATGCGACGATACAATGAACCCATTGCACACTTAAAAGCGTTAATGGAAATCCAAGAAGTCTTTTTAACTCATGGATTAAGTTGTGCAAGTTTTAATTTGCCTGATCCAGGTCTTATAGATGACATTAACTTTGAAGACTATGACATTCAACTACAAGCAGAAAGAACAGAAGAAAGACTTGCAACTTTAAATACACTACAATTGCAAGCATTTCATGCCATTAAAAATGCTATAGATGATGACATGGTGACAGAGCGTTATTTCTATCTTGATGGACCTGGCGGATCAGGAAAAACATATTTGTACAATTTATTAATGAGTTCAGTACGAGCACAAGGAAAAATAGCAATGGCGTTTGCCACTACTGGAATTGCTGCACTTTTATTAGAAGGTGGAAGAACTGTTCATAGTGGATTTAAACTGCCAGTGCCTATTTTAGAAAATTCTGTGTCAGATATTCGCATGACATCCTTACAAGCAAAGAAATTGAAGAAATGTAAATTAATTATAATAGATGAGGCCACAATGATGTCATGCTATGCCCTCCAATGTATTGACCGTTTGCTTCGTGAAGTCATGGATAATATTTTTCCATTTGGTGGAAAGGTAATGTTGTTGGGTGGCGATTTTAGACAAACATTACCTGTTGTTGTACATGGAAATCGAACTGACATTATCGAAACATGTATAAAGTCAAGTACAGTATGGAAACATTTTACCCATCTTCAACTGCAACAAAATATGAGATCAGAAGGCCAAACTGATTTCAATGATTGGCTTATTAAAATTGGAGAAGGCAGAACAGAAAAAATACTACATTTACCTGACGACACTGTAGAGATCCCACCTCATATGATTTGTCAACAAGATATTATATCGGCTATATTTGAAGGGAGCATAAATAACGAAGAATATTCCGAGCTTGCCAACCAAGTCATACTGACGTGTAAAAATAAAGATGCATTAATCCTCAATAATAAAATCTTTAAAAAAATTTATGCACCACAAAGAAATTATCACAGTGCTGATTCTGTACTTGCTGATGACAATGAAAGTCAGGCTAACTTTTCGACTGAATTCATAAACTCTTTAACTCCTTCTGGAATGCCACCACATATTTTGCAGCTAAAGAAAGGTGCAATTATCATGTTACTGCGAAATATGAATCCCAAAAAAGGCCTATGCAATGGCACAAGATTAATTGTTCAACAATTAAAGGACCATTTTATAGATGCTGAAATTTTAACTGGGACCCATAGAGGAGAGAGAGTTTTCATACCAAGAATAGATTTAGCACCAAGTGAAAGTAGTCTCCCTTTTATACTTCAAAGAAGACAATTTCCCATTATTATGGCATTTGCCATGACCATTAATAAATCACAAGGTCAAACTTTCAAATCTGTGGGTATTTTCTTGGAAGAACCAGTTTTTGCACATGGTCAATTGTACGTTGCGTTGTCAAGGTGCAAAAATCCACAGGCTATTAAAGTTTACATTGAAAACAATGAAAGTCAAGGTGATTTATTAGAAGATGGACGTATTTTTACTAAAAACATTGTCTACTATGAAGTACTATAACTTTGAAGGATACTAATTAAAGATGCCAAGATTTTTTAAAAGCATTGCAAAATACATAACAATTGGTTGTTTAATTCAGTCATAATTAATGGAAGTCATGTTTATGAATGATTCGCCTCACAAAATACTTGCCTTGCATTGTTAGTAAAAATTATGTTAAAATGTTAAGTCACTATGTTAATGTTTCTAATGTTACAGGTTTAAAAAATATATTTTCAAGTTATTTCATTCAACATATTACAAAGTGGATGTTAAGAGGTCAAGCACCTTTTAAGTCACAATGTAAATATTGTCTGTTATCTTAAGATTACTACCTACATTAATGTTTATCGCCAATTTATGTGCTCAGTAATAAATTAGTTTAATTACGTACGTTTTAAGAAGAGTTTGACTGTATGCCTTCCTCTACATTCAATGTATATTCAAGTTAACAATTATTGTGATAGAAATTGAATTTTAATACTGATTAATTTAAATGTCAATTGTTTTTACATTCAAATGTTAATACTTTTAATAAAAAATTACTTTACAAAATGTATTCACTATGTTCCTGTTTATAATGTTCAAAATTATACCAATGTTTTGTCAACTTCTAAACTTACATAAAAAATAAAGTTCAAGTTTAAAAATATATACTTTGATGGTTATTGCTTACATATATTTTAAACTTCATGTTAAAATTTGCAATGTTTAAAAAAGGCTTTTTACTTTTGGCTTTCCTATTCATTCAATGTATATTCAAGTTAACAATTCTTCAGATACTAATTACATTTTAAAAAACCATTACATCAACATTTTACAAAAATACACGTTCATATTAAAATACTTACAAGTGTCAAAAATATATGTTAATAACTAAACAACTTGACAAACATATACATAACATTGCCGTCATTTTTTGACGGGCAAGTCGCTAGTAAAATATATTCACGTGAATAAGATAATAAGTAGGAGTCAATACTGATTTATGAGGGATAGGTTGTCGTGACCCTGAGGGTGAAGGGTCCTCTTTAACCCCCCAATCTCTTATATTCAGCTACAGGAACACTCCATGATTGTGAGGGTTACCGTTTCTCAGCACCCAGCATGCAGATCAGGGATATCAGTCATGGTAGGCCCCCAAATCGCTACTACTAAATCAAGTCAGAATAATACACATTGTAGATAAGTCACTAGAAAACATTACTAGATAAGTAACTATTACCCAGTTCTTGCTTTTTCTACAATTACATTCAGCAGCGTAATACCCCTGCATCTAATTTATAGATACTTTTTAAAGGGATTTAGTATAAAGTGTCATATCCTAGTATGTTTTGACCACCACCTAAACACTAAAGATTACAAACAAACCTGAGTATAGTAAGCCTAAACTCATAGTTAATGCACTTGGAGATTCAGGTACATACCCAACATTACATTACACCTACAGGAAAGACAAATTGTCACAGTCACATCTCATGTCAATTGTAATAGCTCCTGGAGTTGTCAATCACATGGGCTAGGGTCCCAAAAACAGAGTCCATGACTTCAGGGGCTTTGACAGTTCTGCTTTGGGCCCGAAAGAGCCCTTACTTGTGGGGTTCAGGAGAGTCCCACCCTGGACACAAAAAAGTGGGTTATAATATAGGCCATGTCAAAGAAATCCAATTAGTGACAGAAGTAAGTAACAATATACCATGGTACTTCCATCTGCAGTAGCAAAGTGAAGGGACAGCCCAATTGGCAAGACAGCCCTGGGACACAGATGATCTCTTTTATCTCTCGAAATATGCGTAAATTGGCACACTGGCTATATCACGTGAGTGATGGCATTGACATGCATCAATTGACACATCAGAGCTTCGCATTGGACTCAGTGATTTCATTTAAATGACAGTGAAACATAATCCAGAAAATATATGAAGTATGCATAAAATATAGTTTGCTCTTCCAAGCTGTATATCAATGAAAAAATATAGTGTCTATATTAATTTCCTAAGAAAAGCCATATCCAAATCATTATTTAGATGAGAGTCCAGTTGACATGATGATGTAGAAATAAGGACATAACTTCAACTTCATTTAGATGCAAGAGAAAAGAGTGAAAGGTTTGAGCTTCACAGCTGTTTTAATATCTTGGTTATGGTGAGTAAAAAAATGTCTAATGCTTACTCCCTAATAGTCTACATTATCTTAATGTGTTAGACAACTTCATTATCTTAAGTGGAATGGAGGTATTGAGGTATGTGGTGATCTGCTTTCGTCAGTCAAGCCTGATAAGGCTGTTTGGCCAAACCTACCCAGCAGATACACCAGGTTATTTAATTTCCCTTCACCAAGACAGCTGATGTCTCTTTGGACCCTTACTCGAATGCAGCATTTAAAAATATAAACACAGGCTCAGCATTATAAAAATCAGTAACTGCATAACATACAGTAATTAACATACATAGGATAAAATATTTAACATAACATATTAAATACCTATAAAACACACTGTAAAACATCTGAGCCCAGTCCCACAAAAACATATTCCCAGGAGGTAGTCCTAATAGGAGTATTTTTGCAGCCAACGTAATGGCCAGCCTCAAAATCCTAATCATCCTGGGTGGATCATATGAGTCCAAAGGTGTGGTGGTTAGGGGTATCATGACAAGGTATACTTATCAAATGGGAAAAGCAGGGATGTGGGATTAAAACACAAAACCCCTTCCAATGTTATTATCAGAGCATTTTACTCTCATTCTCTATTTTCCATTCCTTCATTCCTATCAATGTACAACAGTCTAACTGTGCGTTCTTGTGACACAACAGAATTAAAAGAATTGACGAAAAGCAACAACCTGCTATAATTATGGAAAAATCACATACACTTCAAATTATTTTTAAAAGGGCTGCAGTAAAGCTTATAAACTAAGAAGCTCTTTTATGGGCTCTCATAATGCTACTTCTAAACAGTTGCGCTGCTTTTTGACTTAAGAATAGAGTGCTCAAATCAGTCTGTTGTTTTATTTTGAGCACATTCTTAAGCTAATGTTTTATGTAATTCCAAAAATAGAATTAATAAGATTTTTTAAAAATGACTATGAACCGGGAATAATGCTTTATTTTTACGACTTTGGGTTACTTATTTTGCACACAAAAGCAAACCATTTCCTATATTTTACATTGGCTATTTGCAGTGTTTCTTTAAAGCTATTATATGCAACCACTTTCATTACAAATTGAATGACTAGCATATGCTTTCAGAACCATGTACATCAAGCAAAAAGCAATTGTGTATGGAAGCCCAAATAAACTACAAGATTTCAGGACCACGGACAGAAGGTGGAGAGCTATCTGCTGGTTGATACCTATGAAACCGCTACAAAACAGGGTTCTAAGAACATAGTCCTTCATTTGAATCCCCTATATCACAGATTACACCCTGTTTAAGAGCAAAGTAAAACTACCCATCTATGTTAATAACCCATAGATAGTCAAAACCATTGACTATTTGCCTTTGATAAAGTTGCGGGATCGGCAAAACAAGTTGTTAGGCTTGACAGTAGGGACATTTATTCCAATCAGTCTTTTTATACAGAAGTTTATATAGAGGACTGTGAGGTTCTTACAGGGCAGTTTCATATTTTCTGCATTTTGGCATATATAAACTGATACAGACCATGGTCGTTATGATGCACATATTACTGTATTTGTAATAGTCCTACGTATATTGGTCATTGTTTATTTTTAATGTGTGTTTGAATGGGTCAGATTAGACAGTGGTATTTTTGGAATTTGGATTTACTTCGTATTATATGGATCCATTGAATCTGAGACAAACTGGAATAGTGGTACCTTGGTTCTCAACCTCCTCGTAACATTTCCAATACTCAACATGCCCGGATGAGCCAAAAACCTTGGTACTCATACAGTCCCATTAAAAAATTGAAATTCTGCTACGTTACAGAGTTATTACATTCGACCATGCCGCGACCAACGGGCCCGAGACGCAAACCTGTAAACCATTCTTGCGTATGTTGCATGTGCAGCCGTGAACATGATCAATTAGTCAAATCTGTAGTTATGGGTTTAGACGGTGCCAATGGCAAAAGAGATTGTCATCATTACGTTATTGAAAAATGGAGGTTAGATTTCAAAGCCTTACGGGTTTCAATTGCAAGTTTCTATCGGACCCGCATTCCAGAAATAATGCAATAAAAATATATCAGTAAATATGATTTTCTAGTCCATGCAAGTTCCATTATATGTATTAAAACATTGATTGCCAGGATTGATATAACACGGAAATTAAACAGAAAAAATTATTTTATATTGCAGATTTGCATGCTAGAGAATGTTGTCCTATTAATTTTAACATCTAATATCACTTTCCCTTTAATTATAAGTACAGTATTGTGTTGATATTTGTATTCACAGTGCCATGGGTAGGACTTTAACACCCTTGCGGGTCCTCCCTAGTGCCCATAGACTTTTTGGCTCCATTTGCGGGTTACAATTTTGAAAACCAGTGGATTCGTAGCAAATTAATATCGATTTTCGAACATAACAGTTACAGGCTTGACAGATCAAAGGATTTGCGGCAATGGAGTTCAGCTTTCAACATCCCGTTGGGTTTTGCCGCATGTAACCCGCAGGTCATTTGCGGGTAGCTTTGAGAGGCCAATTTAAAAGCCGTAAGACATGCGGGCTTCGTTAGGGGCCACGGTTTTACACGTTGGGGGAATTTAATAGGGCTGATAGTGTTATCTTGCTACTTATCACATTTGCTAAAATCGCTTCACATAAATGCTTTTGGGATTTTGGTACTAAACTGTAGTACTTTTTAATGCTCCCAACCTGTGGGAAATATTTGTTGTTTCCTGGAATCCCAAAATGGAATGGAATGAGACATTTCTTATCAGAAAACCACTGGATCTTCTAATGTGGTCAAGAATCCAATAGAAGATATGGAGTAGCCTTCATAATCAATCCTAGAATTTCCAAAGCAGTGCTCTGTAACAACCAGATACATGACAGAATGATTTCATTTCAAATTTAAGGGCAAGACATTTAACATCACAGTGATTCAAGTTATATGCTCCAACCATGGATGCCAAAGAGGCTGAAGTTGATAAATTCTATGAAGATATTCAACACCTCATAGATATAACATCACAAAAAAAAATGTCACTCTCATCTTAGGAGACCAATCAAAAGATACCAGAAATAATGGACACTTTTGGCCTTGGAGTACAAAATGAAGAAGATCAGAGATTAGTAGAACTCTGTCAAAGAAATTTCCTGGTCAAAACATAGAGGAAGCTCTATATCGACAGCAAAAACAAACCTGGAACTTACTGCTGCTCAGACCATGAGCGTCTTATTGCAAAGTTTAGATATAAACTGAAAAATAGAAAGAAACTCATTACACCAAGGAGATACAAAATAAATAATATTCCCAATGAATTTGCAGGGGAGGTAAATAATAGATTTAAGGGACTGGAGTCAGACAAAAGTATCTAATCAAGTAATCACATCCCATTTTGCTTGATGTGCCAAAATTTCAGTTTTGAAAAATTGTACATAAAATTCTTAGGGGTAGTTTTAGGGTAAGTTTAAAACATTTTATAAGCATTGATTTCCTTTAGACTGATGTCTCTATTGTTTAGATGGTTCTACTTCATGAGAGGTATTACACTGTCTCTTTAAAGAGCCCTACATTGCAATAGGGAAAAATAGTCATGTTTTAATAAATAAATAAAAAAACGGTTTACCGCATATACTCGAGTATATGCCGAGTTTTTCAGCCCTTTTTTTAAGGCTAAAAAGGGCCCCCTCGGCTTATACTTGAGTCAAACACCCCCCCCCCCCCCCCCCCCGTCTCTATAACCCCTGTGTCTCTCTAACCGCCCACCCGTGTCTCTCTAACCCCCCGTATCTCTCTAACCCCTCCATGTCTCTCTAACCCCCCGTGTCTCTTTCCCTCCCCATCCTCATCCTCAACCCCCCCTCCTCATCCTCAACCCCCCCTCATCCTCAACCCCCCCTCCTCATTCTCAACCACCCTCCTCACTTTCTCCCCTCTAAATACCTCCCCCTCACTTACCTGCTTCTTCTCCGGCCTCTGCTCCTTCCATCTTGACCCCGGCGCGCATGTGACGTCACATGCGCGCCGGGTCATTAGCATATACAGAGGTTGAGGGGGTGAGTGAGGAGGGGGTTGATGAGGAAGAGGGAGGTTGAGGTTGAGGAGGGGGGTTGAGGTTAAGGGGGGGTGAGGAAGAGGGAGGTTGAGGTTGAGGAGGGGGGTTGAGGTTGGGGGGGGGTGAGGAGGGGTTTGAGTATGAGGATGGGGGGGTTGAGGATGAGGATGGGGGTTGAGGGGGGAGGATGAGGATGGGGGTTGAGGAGTGAGGTTGAGGGGGGGGTTGAGGATGGGGGGTTGAGGATGGGGGGTTGAGGACGGGGGGTTGAGGAGGAGCGAGGTTGAGGAGTGGGGTTGAGGTTGAGGAAGGGTGAGGAGGGGGTTGAGGATGGGTGGGTTGAGGATGAGGATGGGGGGGTTGATGAGGATGGGGGGTTGAGGGGGGTGGATGAGGATGGGGGTTGAGGAGTGAGGTTGAGGTGGGGTTGAGGGTGGGGGTGTTGAGGAGAGAGGATGAGGAAGGAGGTTGAAGAGGGGGTTGAGGATGAGGAGGGATGTTGAGGATGAGGAGGGAGGTTGAGGCGGGGGTTGAGGATGAGGAGGGAGGTTGAGGATGAGGAGGGAGGTTGATGTTATGGAGGGGGGTTGAGGAGGGGGTTGAGGATGAGGAGGGAGGTTGAGGATGAGGAGTGGGTTGAGGAGGGAGGTTGAGGATGAGGAGGGAGGTTGAGGATGAGGAGGGAGGTTGAGGATAAGGAGGGAGGTTGAGGAGGGGGTTGAGGATGAGGAGGGAGGTTGAGGATGAGGAGTGGGTTGAGGAGGGAGGTTGAGGATGAGGAGGGAGGTTGAGGATGAGGAGGGAGGTTGAGGATAAGGAGGGAGGTTGAGGAGGGGGTTGAGGATGAGGAGGGAGGTTGAGGTTATGGAAGGGGGGTTGAGGTTATGGAGGGGGGTTGAGGTTGAGGAGGGGGTTGAGGATGGGGGGGTTGAGGAGGGAGGTTGAGGATGAGGAGGGAGATTGAGGATGAGGAGTGGGGTTGAGGAGGGAGGTTGAGAATGAGGAGGGGGGTTGAGGAGGGTGATAAGGGAGGGGGAAGAGGCACAGGGAAGGGAGAGGGGAGAAGGGACACAGGGAGAGAGAGAGGGGACACAGAGGGCACAAGAGGGACACAGGGGGCAGCATATTTCCCACCCTCAGCTTATACTCGAGTCACTCCTTATACCCAGTATTTTGTGGTAAAATAGGTGCCTCTGCTTATACTCGGGTCAGCTTATACTCGAGTATATACAGTAATTTAATTGACATAATCAAGTTGTTTATTGTTCATGTTGTAGAATTAGACTTCTATAGGTCCTTCTGAGGGCACTGATACTTGATTATAACATTTCATTTGAAGCAGTTGAATATTTTTCTGCATTAATATTCATCTTCCATTTGAAGAGAAAACAGATAAATAAAAAAAAGTGTGACATTAAGAAATTGTACATATAATTATTAATAAATTAAAGTATGTTTTATTTTCTTTTTCACTTAAAAAATTTTTTTTGTCCATTTCTTCAAAACAGCATATTGAAATTTTGATTGTGTTCCTTTAAGAGGACTATTTGCAGGTTTGTGCTGTAAATGACAGAATATAATACGGAGAAAAAATACCAAGTACCTTATTTATTAAGAGAAAAGATTTGGCTTTAAATTTGAAGAAAGGAATATAAATGTAACTACAGAACATTAATGTAAACAACACTAAAATATGTCACAAAATAATAATTTTAATACTTCATAAAAAAGCAAAAAGATTGCATTGTAAAACAAACAAAAAACACATTTAATGTGTTGTATGAATATTATAACAATGGAGCTTACAAGCATCTGTCAGTAAAATGATTGTTAATTTTATGGCCTATTATGATTATTATTTTTGCAATGGATTTTGATGCATGTAAAATTGGAGAATGTCTGTACTTAATCATATTTAGGGAGAATGAATGAAATCAATTCACATGCATTAAGGTGAAAATGTTCTCACTAGTTGTATTTGTATTTGAAGGGCCATGGTACTACTAAATACATTTTGTAGGCGTTATTATTTTTTGGTTTATCCTCCTCAGTATACAATTAAGAGTTCATTTACCTCTAGGAGGCCCCATAGTAATGTGATCTGCCATTTCACACAGCTGTGGCCTAAGGCCAGTGCACAGAAGAATTAAATTCACTTACAAAAATACCTCACAATTCATAAATTTGACAATATCTTCTAAAAGCAAAACAGTTTATCCATATATTCCAAACCTCAGGTCTTCCAACCCTTGGCTCCAGCAATTTATGGATGAGAAACGTCCAGATGTACAAGCGATCAAATTGGCTTGACTGCCATATGTTTATTGTTAGATTATATCCTTTAAATTATTATTGCATTTAGACCAAATGAGTAACATTTATTTTAGAAATAAGTTAACACAAGTAGAACAACACATACCACATGCAGCATTTATACAGTATATACTATTACCAGCCATGCCTGCCTCCAGATTCTGCAATGACACCTTTAGCGTTTCACATGTATTAAAAGGCAATTTAAGAAAATGAAAGAATAATTTCTTCAACATATTAAACATCTTACATGTTATGACTTAGGAATGTGATCCTCCTCAGCTTGCCCAATGTTATTTAGAAACTGGGGTGTCTTAATTTTGCCTTTTTGCTTGGAGAATGGTTACTCTGTAGGGAGCCAGTTAGACCAATCAGAATATTCACCAGACAAAACACAGTGCTGTAGATATCCATAGCATTAAATGTGTTATTACTCATCATGCAAAACGTGTTTAGGATTCTGACAACTCTCAGGATCAAGCACATTTAAAGAGACAAAAACATGGATTTCATGTCTGCCCACTTAGCATGGCTCAGGCTCAGGGCAGAACTTTTACAAAGGCACTAGTTTGTTGAAATGCAGAGAAAAGCTTACATGTATAGTAATATGTGCATATACTGCACTATATATAAATATAATTACACTATATATTCCTAAGTATGGCTTAAAATCAAGATTGCCTGCTTAATGTGACCTGTCATTTTTGAAATTATAATTATTTTTAAAGGGAATTAAAGGATGATAATACCTTGCTCTTCTAGTGATTTTGATTAACTGAATAATAATGCTATATTGGTTGTGGTCCTTTCATTGTTATCCTGATTTGTCACTCGGGAGAGATCATTGGAAGCAAAAAAATAAATCCATTTAATTCAGAGAGCATCAACAAAGTAATGTAACTTAAAATAGCACCAATGGGAACCATATCTGTATCAGCAGCTCCTCTCTATCAATCACTCCACTAGCTTCCCATAGCCTCCAGAATAAAAATGTTTAAATCATGATCCTAATGTATAAAGCAATCAACAATGGTGCACCCCCTAATATATCTGCTCTTGTCTCAAAATACTCTCCAATACTCTCTTTGCTCTGCTAATGATCTTCTTCTTTCCTCCTCTCATATCACCTTCTCGCACTCTGCCTTCAGGGCTATTCTTGAGCTGCCTCTACTTTATGGAACTCCTTGCCTCGCTCCACTAAACTATGTGCCTCAAAACCTTAAAAAACTCACTAAAAACACATCTCATTGAAGAAGCTTATCACCTTCAGCATTAATATGCACTACTGTACACTCTATGGCATAATATCACACACCCACAAACTACAGTGCAACACACAGACACCTCCACTTGCTTAATCCTATCGCCTCACACACTGCCATCTTGCATCTATCACCTTCCTTTATCACACCCAAACCCTGTAGATTGTAAGTCTGCAAGTTTTCATTCTTGTGTCGGTGCTTAGGGAACAAGCACTACATTTGATTTTACCCTCAAAAACACGGCCCTCCATTCTTTTGCAATATGTTGGAGCATTACAAAAACGGGTAATAATAATATGCATAATATTCCAAGTCCACATCTAGATTACAAACCAGATAATAAAAAATGCAGCCTCTGCTGCAGTTTAATATTATATAATAATACAACAATTAAAAATTATTATTTGGTACTGTATTTACTGCATTTAAAATGTTTGGAAAAAATGTCCTGTAAATTCATAGACTATCCTGTGTTATTATTGTAGTCCAGGTCTAAATGAAATTACTAATATAGCAGCAGAGATCGTTGGTGTTAAACCACCATAGCAGCTTTTTGTGTCACTGTGTTTTTATTCTGCAGCACTAATGTTACCATACTGAAGAGAGCCACGTCTATAAACATCACTGCCAATTAGTAAATATGAATTGTAAATTAGAAAGGCACTCACTGCAAATAAGCAGTTTAGTGATTGTTATCTGTTACATAGGCCTCCATTCAATTGCAAGCCTGCATTTTGCTGTATATAGGCCGCATGTCTGCCAAAAGCCGAAACCATAAACCATGCATCCGTATGTAGCATTTCAGGGCGTGAACATAATCAATTAATCAAGGCTGTAACTACCAATTTAGAAACAGCCAATAGAAAATGAGACCGTCATCATTACGTCAATATAAGATGGAGGTTACATGTCAATCAATTAGTGTTTAGAAGTCTTATATGGGATCGTACTTGCAAACTTGCAAAATTCAAAATAATAAATATAAATGCCAATACTGTTCTAGTCCACATGGGTGGCCTGAAATGAATTAACTCATTGATTCCCGAGATCGATATAACCTGGAAATGACCTATTATTTTTTTATTGCCGATTTGTAAGCTTGAGACTGTTTTGCAATTAATTCTAATTTCTTTCATCGATTTCCCCGTCATTTACAGCGCAGTATTGATTTTTTTAATGTGCATTTACAGTGCTAGGGACAGGTGTTTAACCCCTTGCAGGTCTTATCCGGTACTCGTAGGATTTTCTTCAACATTTACCGTTGACGGGTGTGAAAAAATTTGCGGGCTTGAGGAATTGTAGTGATTTGCGATTTTAGCAATCTAAACTCTTCCTGACGTGAACGATCACAGGCTTATATGAGGTGCAAGTTATGGTTGTAGCAACTGCAGGGATCTCAAGTCCGTAAATCATAGACCGTTTGCGGCTTGCCAAAAGACTCCAATTGAATAGCAAATTAGTTTACGGGCTCCAGTAACTTACATTTTCTCAATTGAATGAGGCCCTAAATCTGAACACTGATCTGGTAATAGCAGAGCTGCATTCAGAAACTTGAAATCCCTGTGAAATGCACTGCGGCAAAGAGGTTGCTACAGTGTTGCAGTTTTTATTTCAGTTCTCAAACCTTTGGAGGCCCATATTTATAGAAAGCTCTTTCAAAGAACTAGACTTGATAACTAAGAATATTTTTAGAAAGACATTTTTTTCTGATGGTGTCCTTTATTCTTATTTTAAAAATAATAATTTTTATGTTTCATTTCCAGGTTATATTACTCCCCCTTCCCCCTTTTATGGCCTGTATAATTTGCCTAAATCTCCTCCTTTCCACATGTCTTTGCATTTCCTCTCTCCTAACTG
>CM050173.1:63225482-63327982 GCA_027410445.1 Discoglossus pictus
TCCATATGGTTTCAGAAGGCCTCACTGGTTACTCTGAATTCTGGGAGTTCTATATACACCATCAGGTATGGAGGAGACCTTGAAAGCTGCATCTTCCCAGGAGCCAATATATTTTATTAATTTTTCTACTATATGCCTGTTATTATATTTGCTGACATAGAATTATTTCTAAAATTAGTTCAAACTTGTTCATATGTTTACTGTATCTTGTCTGGCTTTACTCCCCCTTCCCCCTTTTATGGCCTGTATAATTTGCCTAGATCTCCTCCTTTCCACATGTCTTTGCATTTCCTCTCTGCTAACTGCTCTCTCTCTATCCCTCTCTATCCCTCTCCCTCCCTCCCTCTCCCTCCCTCTCCCTCTCTCTCTCTCCCTCTCTTTCCCTCTCTTTCCCTCTCGCTCTCTCCCTGTTCTAATGGTCCCTTATACCATATTTTATTGTTTTCTTTCAGCCCCAAATTTTACCTGCATCTGGTTTCAGAAGGCCTCACTGGTTACTCTGAATTCTGGGAGTTCTATACACACCATCAGCCCCAAATTTTACCTGCATCTGTTTTCAGAAGGCCTCAATGGTTACTCTGAATTCTGGGAGTTCTATACATACCATCAGGTATGGAGGAGACCTTGAAAGCTGCATCTTCCCAGGAGCCAATATCTTTTATTAATATTTCTACTATATGCTTGTTATTATATTTGCTGACATAGAATTATTTCTAAAATTAGTCCAAACTTGTTCATATGTTTACTGTATCTTGTCTGGCTTTACTCCCCCTTCCCCCTTTTATGGCCTGATTAATTTGCCTATATCTCCTCCTTTCCACATGTCTTTGCATTTCCTCTCTGCTAACTGCTCTCTCTCTATCCCTCTCTCTCCCTCTCTCTCCCTCTCTCTCTCTCTCCCTCTCTTTCCCTCTCGCTCTCTCCCTGTTCTATTGGTCCCTTATACCATATTTTATTGTTTTCTTTTAGCCCCAAATTTTACCTGCATCTGGTTTCAGAAGGCCTCCCTGGTTACTCTGAATTCTGGGAGTTCTATACACACCATCAGGTATGGAGGAGACCTTGAAAGCTGCATCTTCCCAGGAGCCCATATCTTTTATTAATATTTCTACTATATGCTTGTTATTATATTTGCTGACATAAAATTATTTCTAAAATGAGTTCAAACTTGTTCATATGTTTACTGTATCTTGTCTGGCTTTACTCCCCCCTCCCCCTTTTATGGCCTGTATAATTTGCCTAGATCTCCTCCTTTCCACATATCTTTGCATTTCCTCTCTGCTAACTGCTCTCTCTCCATACCTCTCTATCCCTCTCTCTCCCTCTCTCTCTCTCTCTCTCCCTCTCGCTCTCTCCCTGTTCTATTGGTCCCTTATACCCTATTTTATTGTTTTCTTTTAGCCCCAAATTTTACCTGCATCTGGTTTCAGAAGGCCTCCCTGGTTACTCTGAATTCTGGGAGTTCTATACACACCATCAGGTATGGAGGAGACCTTGAAAGCTGCATCTTCCCAGGAGCCCATATCTTTTATTAATATTTCTACTATATGCTTGTTATTATATTTGCTGACATAGAATTATTTCTAAAATGAGTTCAAACTTGTTCATATGTTTACTGTATCTTGTCTGGCTTTACTCCCCCCTCCCCCTTTTATGGCCTGTATAATTTGCCTAGATCTCCTCCTTTCCACATATCTTTGCATTTCCTCTCTGCTAACTGCTCTCTCTCCATACCTCTCTATCCCTCTCTCTCCCTCTCTCTCCCTCTCGCTCTCTCCCTGTTCTATTGGTCCCTTATACCCTATTTTATTGTTTTCTTTTAGCCCCAAATTTTACCTGCATCTGGTTTCAGAAGGCCTCACTGGTTACTCTGAATTCTCATAGTTCTATGCACACCATCAGGTATGGAGGAGACCTTGAAAGCTACATCTTCCCAGGAGCCAATATCTTTTATTAATATTTCTACTATATGCTTGTTATTATATTTGCTGACATAGAATTATTTCTAAAATTAGTTCAAACTTGTTCATATGTTTACTGTATCTTGTCTGGCTTTACTCCCCCTTCCCCCTTTTATGGCCTGTATAATTTGCCTAGATCTCCTCCTTTCCACATGTCTTTGCATTTCCTCTCTGCTAACTGCTCTCTCTCTATCCCTCTCTCTCCCTCTCTCTCCCTCTCTCTCTCTCCCTGTTCTATTGGTCCCTTATACCATATTTTATTGTTTTCTTTTAGCCTCAAATTTTACCTGCATCTGGTTTCAGAAGGCCTCACTGGTTACTCTGAATTCTGGGAGTTCTATACACACCATCAGGTATGGAGGAGACCTTGAAAGCTGCATCTTCCCAGGAGCCAATATCTTTTATTAATATTTCTACTATATGCTTGTTATTATATTTGCTGACATAGAATTATTTCTAAAATTAGTTCAAACTTTTTCATATGTTTACTGTATCTTGTCTGGCTTTACTCCCCCTTCCCCCTTTTATCGCCTGTATAATTTGCCTAGATCTCCTCCTGCCCACAAATTGCCCGCATTTGGTTGGAAACGTTTGACACCCTAGAGAAACTTTAGGGCAGAAGATTACATCAAAAACCAGAAGAAGCCTTACTAGGCCTTCCCGTTACCGGTCTCAACAAGGAGGCCCAACTTCTTACCTACCAGATATTCCTAGCAACAAGAATTACAATTGCTAAATCTTGGAAGAATCTTACCTCTCTTTATAAAGAGGTCATAGCCAAACTTAAACACATACATTCTATGAGTATGTTATCTGCAGAACTACAAAAATGGGCTTCATGCTGGGATATGTGAGAGCTTCGATTTGGATGGATTAACAATCAGCAGATACCAATGCTAGCGAGCCAGAGGTATACTAAAGCAATGCTTCACCCCCTCTCCTACCCCCCTCTTTTTTCTCTCTCTCTCTATCTAGTTATTTTATGTCTTTCTATTTTATCTCTCTTCTCTGTAGGGCTAATTGGATATAGTATACTATATTGTACCTCATATTAAAGGTTTGTAATGTTCACAAACAAACAATAACAAAATATAAATAAAAGTGGAAAATGTTGTGATAAATGTAAGAACATGTCCTCCACATTGACATTTGTACTTTCTCCAGTATGTTCTTTCTATATATTATGCATCTTACATACTACTGTTTTTTATTTTTTTTATTTTTTTTTCCATGAATAAAAATGATTAAAAAAAATAAATAAATATAAACGTCAGGTGTTGTGGCGCAAAAATACATGACAGCAAAATATACTAGCTATTTGTAATTACAATGCTGTGTGTACCTTCATGCAAATAATCTTTCTGCTGCTGCTTGGCTGCCCATTGCATCCTCCAGGGTTGTTAAAAAGGGGGAATCAAAAGCTTTCCTGGGTCAAAGCTTCCCTTTACCCTTTGAAAAAAAGCACATAGTAAATAGAGGTTAATTATGAATTAGGGAATCTGACACAGCAGCTGCTACACAGCTCTCACATGACAAGATACACGTGTCCTGGTTCAGCAATGTTTAAGACACAAGGAGCCTTATTCAATTGCAATCTGGCCATTTGAATAGGGCTCTAAATAAGCACAGAGCATGTTTTTTTTACAGAAGTTTTTAGTTAGTGAAGACCTTGCTTTTGGATAGAAGTTCACTGACTAAAAACTTCTGTAAAAAAAATATGCTATGTGCTAATTTAGAGCCCTATTCAATTGACCAAATCGCATTTGAATGAGGCCCCATGAGTCCTGGCCACATGTGCGCTGAAACCAGTTCATTATCTGTTAGGGAAATATCTGTAGTTTAACTATTTCCAGGTGTTTTTATTTTCAGATATCAGACATTTCCATTTATTAGATTTGGTATATAATAGCAAACTATTAGCAAAATACAGCCTCTGCAAGTGTGGTAAATGGCACAAGCGGCCTCAGTTCTGCCAAAAAGAGAGAGCGAACACAAAAAAAAAACACAAAACAGCAGAAATAGTTGATGCAGGGTATGCACAATCTTTAGAAGTGGTAAATAACACAAGCTGCCTCAGTTCCGCCAAACAGAGAGAGAGAGAGAGCGAGAACACAAAAAAAACACAAAACAGCAGAAGTACTTGATGCAGGGTATGGACAATCTGCAAGGGTGCTTATCAAGTGTGAATGTGCTGCACAGAGAGACTATTATATGAAAATACATAGCACCTTCTAGCAGTGTCACACTACATATCCCAGCACAGACAAAAACCCCAGATTGTGATACAAACGTATCAACTGCCTAAGCTTCCTCCTGACTGGCAAAAACAAATGATGAATTGTATGTTAATTTAGCCTGGGTTTGGAGGGGGTGTTTACTCTGATTTTCAACTGGCAGAAATTATAAGACATTTTTCTAACTTCAAGGTAATTGTTGAAATGTTTTTGGTATTTTTTCATGCGAGGAAATGTTTGCATACACTATTGATTCTCCTCGATCAGATGCATTTATAATCCAGGAAATTTAGAAATGCTTTTAAATCATTCACTTTTATATGCAAATATTATTTATTCCAGTGTTTATGCAGCTTCCGTCCCAATCGGTTAAATTATTGTACATTATTGTACATTATTGCCTTAATTCCATTTTCAAGATAGAAGCTTCCTGGGTATTCAAAGTTTTCTCTAATCTCAGGAAGTAAATCAGTGGGGAAAAAAAATAGTAAAAAAAGGCTTGAACAGCACAATTAATCTGACAACTATTTTCAAAGAAGCTAAATTCAATCACAGATAAAGTAACTTAAACAAGAGAGAAAGACAGTTTGCCAGGTACCTGTTACTACTTTATAAGGATGTATATCAGTTTGTTATGACATCTGATAAGAATGAGGTCATATTTGATAAAACAGATATAACAAAAATAATAACACAATGACATCTCCAACTAAGAGACATACAAAGTCTGTCTAGTAATCACTTTAAAAGGCCACTGTCTATCGACTATTAACCCCGAGGCTATGTGTGAGGGAGTAGGAGGGTGGCAGAGCACAAGGATGCTAGGATTAGCTTATATCAATCATTCTTTACTGTGGATATATTGTTATTGTTACTCATTAGTACTGGACCAGAAATAATACAGGATGTGCCACTACATCTTGAAGGACCACCGTACAATGAAGACAGGTGAATGAATGAAATATATATATATATATATATATATATATATATATATAGAGAGAGAGAGAGAGAGAGAGAGAGAGAGAGAGAGGAAAATAATATTAAACAGGAAAAAAAAATAAAGCTAGTTTTAATTAGAAAGAAACACATTTTGATCTCTTTGCAGGAACCTGGAAGAATCTTTGATACTTGGTGAAAGTTATATATGGGGGGGGGGGGGGGTTGTTTACATCTATGAAGAGCTATGGTTGCATTGAACAGTGCAATGTTGTGCTCCTGGACCAGTGTGGAGGAAGGGGGTGGTGCAAATTTTAACTATATCCAGTTTTAAAACAAAGACTCCTGCCTATTACCTTCTGCCCCATCCGTTCCTTTATTGATAACTACAAACACACATCCCTATCATCCAGCGCTCCACGGGTTACGACACAGAGGCTGATGGGCCTACCGAGGATGGTTGCCATATGGCGGGAAACTACCCCTGACGGGATAATTGAACCAATTCCAAGCTGCCAGGATGACTCCCAACTAAGGGTCTGTACCTACTCCATACATGACTTGTTCCTGGAACGTACCCCTGACTATTATTGGTGATCCCCTGTAGAGACACTGGGCGCATTTATGGAAGTATCTCACTCATCATATAGTGTAGATCTCTACTTACTGTTTGTTACAAGCTGTGGGAAAACATAAGCTACATGAGGTCCCTTTACCAGGGGTGAATTAAACAATTGTATAAATGTAAGTAACTTTGACATTTCTTGCAATATTTATCAGGGCTATTTAATGCGGCCATCATCTCAGACCACTGCATGATTACTGAATGATATGCTTTATCGGCTTTGAGAATCCCTCTTTTTCACAAATAAGAGACATCTATATTCAGCAATTTGAATGAGAATTCAGGTAACTTGCTGATTACATGCACATGCACTTAAAATTAGTTTATGGAGTACATAACCTACCCATGAATTGCTACTGCCATCTAGTGACTAACAGAAGAAACTTCAGCCTCACAACAGTGTGACTTCCTGAGCCATTGAGATCTCATGCATCTTTCTGAACCACTGTTTTGCTCACAATTCTTCAAATATTTGAGACCCTGGTGCTGAGCTGCAGCTCCTCAGCAATAAGTAAAAAGGAGACTCTAGTTAATCTGTTTGCACTCCTCTTATAGATGTTAGCAAAACCACCAGGGTTGTTCTATGCAACACACCCATCAGCTTGCAACAGACTAGAAATATTAAAGGGTTACCCCTGCTTTCTTCTTTGGCCTGAGCCCCAGGCAATATTTCAAACTACAATTAAGCAGGCACCTGTGCAGCACCACCAGACAGGAGGCCTAAACAGGCAGAATCAGGCTTCTTCCATGGTCAAAACCTAAACCCAAAGGTTATCAAACTCTGTTTAAGTCTGTTATCCTTAATTGCTTCCCCCAAGGAAGAAAACCCACATAAACAATCAGGAACAGTGAAACAGAGAACATGGAATAAAAACCTGACAGGAAGAGGCTCATAGCTGGTACTACCCCAAATGGCTTAACGCACCACGACTACATACATGATCCTAAATTTCTTTGCAATGATATAGAAGCTTTAATCAATTCCTTCTCTCCATCTATTACTCATTTAAACTATCATTTTCAGACTTACCCTTACTACAATAACCCAGGATGAGTAAAACAAAGCTTGGTATTTCAACTAAGAGCATACCTGAACACTTCAGAGTATCAGAAGCTTGATAATGAGGGACACGCAATGAGCTCGCAGCCCAATATGGAGGATTGAAAAAATGATACAAGCTTATCTGACAAAAAAAAAGACATAAACGAACTAGGCCAGTGGAGCCATCTTTTGGAAGAAACTACAGACCAAAATATTGAGGCAAAGAAAAGGAAAAAGACAGAACTGAGAGTATGCAAAATGCCTTTCGCATCACTACCCTGGAAGATAAAATGTGGATCTAGATAACCAATCAAGTAGAAATATTATCAGAGTATGTGTTATAGCAAGATCGGTACAGGACCTCCTTCAGTACTTAAACGTTATGATTAGCAGCATCCTCCCAGACTTCCCAGAAAATACTTGGGAGATTGAAAGGACCCACAGAGCCCTATAAGCCTCAAAAAGCTAAGCTCTCCCTAAGGATGTCATCATAAGATTCCTTAGGCAGAAATCCAGAGATCTAATTTTAGCGGCAAGCAGAAAGATGCAAACAATTAGGGTAACTCCACTCTCCAAGTCTATGTAGATTTATCAACAACTACACTTGCCAGATGCAGAATGATGAAACCAGCTCTGGCGGCACTAGTGAAACATAAGATTCAGTACCGATGGAGCTTTCCTTTTGCCCTACTATTCCAAGTCAATGGAAATCCCTACTCAGCTCACTCACTTGAAGAGTGTACAAACATTCTGTGGCATCTGAATCTCTCCATAGATGAAGGACACGACGGGAGGAAAGAACAAGTCTCCGTCCCCAAACCCAGCAGTTATCAGAGGTTTCCAAAAATAAACTCTTGAGAAAATCTTCTATATCCCATGGCGGAAGATGTCCCATGGCCCTGGGCAAATATACTCTTTACAGGAACCTACGTGTCTCAACAAACTTACCTGGAACAAGCTGGCCTACCAGTGGGCTTTGTAACTTAGCTTTTACAGCTGAAATGCTTAACAAAATGAAAGCTATTGTGTTACTCAATAAGGAAGATGTAGGAATCTGAATTTGTAATATGCTACTTTTTGGGGCAAAAGCCTAAGCAATACTTGTTTGTACAGTTAAATAGATCTGCTAAATTTAGTACCAGGGTGTGTCTTATATTGGTTAAGTTAGCTAACACTTGTTGGGCTTAGACCCTAATAACTATTGTTCTTATTAAAACCCTCCTACCAGGGATGCTTGAGGAAATGTTGATTCCATTCTCTCGCCCTGGACTTATGAGTGCTCATGCTTAATATAGGAGGATCTGTTGTTCTGATTATAATGTTAACCTTTATGTTGTTGTGTTATTAACCCCCCTTTCCCTTTCCTTCCCCTTTGGCGACTCTACTCATCAACGCCAATATTCGCTGCTCCCTGGTTGGCTGGTGTCGGGGTCCTGGGTGCCCCTCTGCCCTACCTCCCCATCATCCCATCATAGAGGTAAGAGATCAACTCTAAAAACAAACCCAAATTACTTTATAAAATGATGAAGACTGACTTCACCTTTTTAAGCAACAATGTAAAAAGCTTCAATTCCCCCTCCAAAAGGAGAAAAGCATTTATATTTTATAAAAAATGTAGTCCATTAATTATATTCCTACAAGAAACCCACTTATAACAAAGCTCCCTCATTTCTGCATAAAGACTACTCTTATTTTCACACTACAAGCCATTCCTCTAAAAGACAGGGAACACTATCCTTATCCACAGGGACTTCCATTTTAAGATAGATTATAAAAAGATTGACAGAGAGGGAAATTTAATAATCTTGACTTCAACAATATTAGGTACAAAAATTACAACTCCCCATAGAACCATAATTAAAATACTGAAAAATTTCAAGTCGCAAGACTTAAGTAAATTGATAATAGGGGAAGATCTTAACCTAGCTTTAGATCCACTTCCATCTCCAACAAACTGAAACAGATTCATTCCCTTATGGTTAAAATAGGCTTGGTTGATGCCTGGAGGGGGCACCACCCTGGAGAAAAATGATTTTAGCCACAACTCCCCAACCCACAAATCATAATCCCAAATACAAAAAAAAAATATATATTTTTTTTTAAAATATTTAAAAAGAGAATGTTTAATCGCCCTTTGTAAATTTAATAATGCGTGCTGAGCTTACTAAGTGATTGATTTTGATTTACTTTCAGAATATATTATAATTCTTTATTAGTAATTTTCATACAACTATAATTACTTTTTGCTCCAATCACATGCTGGAAAAATGTTTTCCTTTTAGGATTTTATACAGAAGCATTACTGGGCATCTCTCAGGCTGAAGATTATAAATCATCTGGGACTTCTAGATCACAGGGAAATTCAGTTTTTCAGTGTTTTGTGGATAAATATAATTACTTCTTAAACATTATTAACCATGTTTTTCAAATGTTCAAGTCCATACACTGTTTCTATATTTATTTTCTGATATCTTACTTTTTTGCTACAAACTCTAGTACTGATGTCTACATCCATATTTTAATCTCACTTTGGGGCTGTTGCTCTCCCTGCCTGAATAGGCTCTACCTTGCTAGACATTGGCGTCTGATCTCACGCGTCACGTCTATCCCCAACGTACATTTTTATGCAAACGCGTCTCTTTCAAAGGGGGAAAACAATGGTGGCTTAATGCTCCCAAATTTATAGTCTCTGAAACGTTTAATCATGTCATTACTATGGTAACCTTCATGGGAACAAATAAAGTATCCATAATCACCATATTCTTTCTTTTGAAAAAAAGTTGGCTTAACTACAGTATTTATTTACTTCCTATATACTCATTTATACACATTATATTTACACAGGTAAGTGTCTATGACCAGATTGAGTGAAATGCACAAGATTTTATATAGTCATTTTGTATTGTTCAAATAATATAAGAATATATTCATTATAAAACATGATACTACTGTATGTTTCCTTTTTATTTCAGACCTACCATAGCACTCAGCTAATATGTAAAATATTTAGGTAAGACAATATATGTGATACTATATGATATACAACTTATAAATTGGTAGTTGTTCACATAAAATGTGTAATGAGATCCATCCAATGTACATGCAATACAAGAATTTTGTGAATGACAATGTAAATATTTATCTATATAATTGTATATAAAACAATATGAAGGCTTACAATACATACCATTCCTAATAAATGAATAAATATATAACCACCAGAAATGAAACATCCTAATCACATATTATAATTGTCCAACTACGATTCGTCGTCACGCTGTTTGCGTAGTACGTACGACTTAGCGATGAGCGCCGCAGTCGCTCATCGCCTGGCGAGCAGTTAAACCGTAGCACTTAGGCAATGAGCGCCAAAGGCCGGCGACCCTCGCATAGCGAGGCGAGCTGTTAAATCGTAGCACTTAGGCAATGAGAGGCAATGAGCGACAAAGGCGCTCATTGCTGGTGAGCCTCGCATGGCGAAGCGGGCCGTTAAACACGTCACACGCACAACTTAGAAAAAAAAAACACCTCTGAACCAACCTTAACGTAACAAACACCCACACGCACTAAAAATACGACTATAACGGCCGACCCGCGCACAACTAAAAACAGTAAAAACACACCAAATACTCACAAAAACTACATAAAAAGCTTACCCACAGCAAGGGGGGGGGCACCCAGGACCTCTGAAAGTGAAGTTACACCTCCAGTTAAGTCCAAATTCCCGAGTTCAGACACACGAAAATCCCCTAAGCGAGAGAAAAAATGGCCGCCAAAAAAAAAGAAAACGAGGCTCACAGCCCAGGCACGTACAACTTACCCAAGAAGGGATCCGAGATAAGCTCGGAAACCTGCATTAACCCCAGGGGTCAGAGATAAGCTCGGAGACCTGCATTAACCCCACATTAACCATCGCAATGGGGGTCCCGATTGCACACGATCGGGGACCCCTGCTGCAATGAAAATTCAAAATGCCCGCGTTACAGGTCCTTAAAGGACCGTAAAGGTCCTTAAAGGACCCGTTGTAAAAGAAAACAAATATACACTATCACCCTGTCAATCATGGGTGTCAATACAGACCCCCATAAACCCCTCATTAACCCTGTCACTCATGGAGGTCAATATAGACCCCCATAAGCCCTTCATTAACCCTGTCACTCATGGGGGTCAATACAGACCCCCATAAGCCCTTCATTAAGCCTGTCACTCATGGGGGTCAATACAGACCCCCATAAGCCCTTCATTAAGCCTGTTACTCATGGGGGTCAATAGAGACCCCCATAAGCACTTAATTAACCCCCTCACTCATGGGGGTCTATACAGACCCTCATAAGCCTATATTTAACCCCATCAGTCCCATAAGGGTATATTAAGACCATTATGGGCCTGTTACAACACTACATTAACCACATAAGTGTCATGATGGTCCTTGAGGACCATCATGGCACTAAGTATAAACACTACACTGCACTATACCCCCCAATAAAACATTAAATATCAACTAAACACCCTCTACACTAACCTATTAACACCTACACTACCAACCTACCCCCTAATAACCCCCACCACTCTAATTACATAAAATAAAAAAGCCTAAAGTCACAAAAAAAACAAATCTACATTACATAAATTAAAAAACCTAACTCACAAAAAAAATCTACATTACAGAAAATAAAAAAACCTAAGTCACAAAAAATAAAAAAAGGAACATTACAGAAAATAAAAAAAAACATTACACCCCCCCCCCCACTACAGAAAAAATAAAAATACACACCTGAAAAGGAAATACATACAATACAATTACATACAATACAAATACAATACAATACAAATACATACAATACAAATACAATACAATTACAATACAATACAATACCATTAAATACAATACAATACAATACACCCCTATCTAATATACATAACACAATCTATCTAAATAAATACCATAATCTAATATACATCCTATCTATATAATATACATCCCCAATCTATCTAAATAAATACCACAATTTAATATACAATACATTCTATGCTATCTATATAAAACACATACCCCTAGCTAACATACAATAAATGCTATCTATATATAAAATAATCTAATTCTAAGATAAAATAAAAAAATTAAGACCTTTGCAGATGTCCATTCAGATCAGCCAACTACAGAAAAAAAAAAAAAATTAGTGCAACACGTTTACAGTACATAAATAAACATTCTATACATTCTAAATATTCTACTCACCTTTCCGGCATGTCCCGTCTTTATTCTTTTAACCTTCTTCGGAGCGGCACCTGTTAAAAAAAACATAACATTAATACACATACATAAAAACAAAATAAACATAATCTACATTGTACTTACCTTCCCGCGATGTCTCCGGCCTCCTCCAGATCCTATTCTGCCCTGCCCTGTATACAAAAAATATATATATACTTACATCCGCACTCACGGACATCCCGGACGCTAATGAGGCTCCCGGAGACTTTTCCGTAAGAAAATAGGCAATGGCGCCTTCTGATTGGTTGAAAACACTGTCTATCAAATTCACCCAATCAGGATGCGCCAATGTGTGAACCAATCAGAAAGGGATACACCCTAAAATCCCACTCTGATTGGTTAATGCACCTGTCAATCTTTATTTAAACCAATCACAAGGCGCAGATGCCTTCAGCCAATCACAATGGAATACACCCCCACAGGGTGATTGGTTGGAGCATCTGCGCATTCTGATTGGTTGCACTGACAATAGCCAATAACAATGGAATACACCCCCACGTACTGATTGGTGAAGGATTTGCGCATTCTCATTGGCTATTGTTAATATAAATCAATATTACAGCCAATGGGAAGGCGCAGATGTCTTCACCAATCAGTACGTGGGGGTATATTCCATTGTGATTGGCTGATGGCAATAAAGCCTTAGGATTGGTTCAAATAAAGATTGACAGGTGTGTTATCCAATCAGTATGGTATTTTGGGGTGTATACTTTTTTCATTGGTTCACAATTGGGGTCTTCTCATTGGCTGAATTTGATAGACAGCCTTTTCAGCCAATCAGAAGCCGCCATTGCCAATTTTATTCTGGAACACTCCGTAGTAAGCTCATTAGCGTCGGAGACATCCGCCAGGGTGGATGTGTGTCATTTTTTTATTTTTTTTTTAACGCGCGGATGCTTCCGGAGCAGAACAACAGGAGGCCAGAGACATCGCAGGGAGGTAAGTATAATGTAGATTGTGTTTATTTCACTTTGTTTTAGGTTTATGTATCTGTGCTAATGTTATGTTTTTTTTAACAGGAGCAGCACCGCAGAGGCAAACATGGAAGAGGACGTGACATGCTGGGACGTGACATGCTGGAAAGGTGAGTATAATATTTAGAATATTTAGAATGTTTAGTTATTTCATGTAAACGTGTTGTATTAATTATTTTAATCTTTTTTACCCTAGGTTGGTGATTTAAAGAAACATCTCAAAGGTAAGTGGTCTTAATTATTTTATTGTAGCTTAGAATTAGGGTTGCTATATATAGATAGCATGTATTGTATATTAGATAGATAGGGGGATGTATAGTATATAGATAGTATTTATTGTATATTACATAGATAGATAGGGGGATGTATTATTAGATAGTATTGTATATTAGATAGTGGGATGTATATTACATAGTGGGATGTATATTACATAGGAGGATGTATATTAGATAGGGGTGTATTGTATTGTATTTAATTGTATTGAATTGTATTATATGTATTTCCTTTTCAGGTGTGATTTTTTTTTTTTAAATGTAGTGGGGGGGGGGGTTGTAATGTATTTTTTTATTTTCTGTAATGTTCCTTTTTTTATTTTTTGTGACTTAGGTTTTTTTTTTGTTCTGTAATGTACATTTTTTATTTTTGGTGATTTTAGTTTTTTTTATTTTATGTAATGTAGATTTCTGCTTTTTGATGAATTTAGTTAGTTGAGACACACAGTACACTCACATCGTGTGACAAACAGCATTTCAACACTTTCTTTTATTGACCGTCATTTTTTGATGGGCGTCGCTAGTACAATATATACAGGAAAAACTAAAGTCCCTATTATAATACTACTATAATAAATTATACAAAGTGAATATAAGTGCTGATGCAATATATAAAGGAAAAACTCAAATTCCTATTATAATGCTATAAATAATACGAATGAAATTGATGACGAAAAATTAAATACATACATTCATTAATATGATATAAATTAAAGAGTGGAAGTGAGCATTGATGTGTGTTGATGCTAAATCATATCTATAACAATAATCCCCATTTCATAATATAGTTGAGAAAATTCATAAGTGTGACTTGTTGCTAAACATTTAATTTATTAAAAACCTCCAAACCTCTGTGAGCAATAATATAAGCATCATTTAGCGTGAATGAAAAAAGACAAAAATCTAAAATCAAATTGTAAATGTACAAATCCTAAGTGAATGCATAGTGATTAATCTAGCATCATACATATGTAAGTATTGTGTTAAATAGTATAAACAAAACACACTTTGGGCCCAATTTGGACATTTCCACTTAGGGGTATACTCACTTTTGTTGCCAACGTTTTAGTCATTGTGTGTTGAGTTATTTTGAGGGGCCAGCAAATTTACACTGTTATACAGGCTGTACACTTACTACTTTACATTGTAGCAGAGTGTCATTTCTTCAGTGTTGTCCCATGAAAAGATATAATAAAATATTTACAAAAATGTGAGGGGTGTACTCACTTTTGTGAGATACTGTATATGTAGATAAACTTATGATTTTAGATATAGAAAGGTAAAATGAGGAGCTGCAAGTGGAGTGTGCACAAGCCAGAATGGTCTAGAGCAGCATTAAACCTCAAAGGTATATAGAAGTTTCACGGATTATGAATTAATCCCATAGAGTAGTGTATGCAAACATTTTTGTGCATGACAAAAAATTCCAGAATAAACATAAATAACCTTACCCTAAATTTTGCAAACCTTATTCAGTTTTCTGTCAGATTTTGAGAAGGAATGCCTATGAAAATCCAAGCTAAATTAGCATAAAATTCATAATTATTTGTGGCCAATCAGAGGTAGCTGTGGGGACTCAGTCTCTGCAGTAAAGCATAATGGTATTTGTAGTCTTTTGTTACCACCACACACCTCTCTCCTCCCTACTGCTATGGATCTCTGCACTGTACTGCTATGGACTGGGAGGTTAGAATAGGATTAAAAATCGTATTTGAATGCAGTGTTTCTATTGGTTGGTACAGAGTGCCTATGTATTCACCTCTGGGGGCATAGAAACCATTGTTTAAAATAAAAAATAAATAAAATAAATCTGTATGTATATAGAATCCATGTAATGTGTATTTCTGATATAAGCAGCCTGTGTTAGATTTTAAAAAAGTCACAAATAGGAAAACTTCCATATACCTGTACTCAGCGCTACGGAATATGTTGGCGCGTTATAAATAAACGATAATAATAGCTTGTCTCCTAAGCGATACCAGGGACAAACACCCTCCAGTGAGAGGAGACGCCCGATCGGAGACGCCACAGCAGCTGGAATTTGTCCAAAATACGCAGCAAGCATTCTATCAGAAGAGAAGCGGAGGCGGGTAAACTGCTATACCGCGTCCGTTTTTTTTTTCCCCTTTATATAGAGACACAGCTCTACCGCTGAAGACATGCCGCAAGTAAGGAGAGCGGCTCTAACTTTCCACTCTGACTACTGCCCCACTGCTGTAATGAAATCCAGGAACTGTGAGCCATAACTAAAAGCTCTAATAAGAGCTCCTGATAAAGCCAGAAAAAAAGATGTATATTGTACACCAGTTCTGAAAACTTATTGTCAGCTCATGAGCTAAATACATGTCTTTATAAGTTTATATACTGATAAACAGTTTGATTGATGTTTAAATACCTGAAAATGAGAAGACTGTCTTTGGTAAAACTAATTTGTTTGGCTCAAAAAGGAAAAGTTCCTTAGTAAGGCAATAAAAGAACTAAGTGAAAACCAGAAGAGAAAATAAATAAAAGAAGAATTAAACGATAGAAAAGAAAAGAGAAAGATGCAAGGAAAATGCGTTAAAAAATATTGTCCAGACTTTTGGAGCCAATTATTACTTGGACTTCCCTAAATAAATTGAATCCTCTAAATAAGAAGGGAGAAAGAGAAAATAATAGGAGAAGACCGATTAGATGGATAAGTGAAGATAAAGTCTTCAACCCCTAAGTAGGTGTCGAATAAGGACATTCATTCTTTCCCTAGATAATATCTATAAACACTGGGATATAAGTTATCCCCTTATTAGAAAAGAAAAACAACATGTCTAGTAAAATGAAAGGGAAAGATAAGAAGGGGTCAAATCAGAAACCCCAAATATTTTTTCCCACTAAACATAAAGAGGATTTCTCAGCTACCTCTCACTCTGGGTCCTTTATGAGTGATCAAAGCTCTCTAAATGTACCTGAGCCTGGCATTCTAAACAAAATAAATATACAATATGAAGAACAATTAACTCTTTCTAAAATGAAAGATCTCCAAGCCGAATTTCAAGCAAACTTGACAGAGGATTTAAAACACCAAATCATGGAAAATACAAAAGCTATAAAAGAAATACACTCAAGAACAGAGGAAGTTGAAACCAAGTTTGATAAACTGACTAGACACCATACCTCCTTATTGTCCTATACAAATACTTTAGAAGAAAATATTGTCTGATTTAAACAGCAAATTAACAATGCTAGAAAATTGTTTCACAAGAAAGAACCTCAGAATAAGAGGGATCCCAGAAACTATTTCCAATCCAGATTTGGGCAAATATCTAGCAAGCCTATTTAATTATTTTGTCCCTTCATCTGTCATGGAAGAAAATAAAATAGATGTCTTTCATAGACTACCTTTACCACCTAATGTAGAAAACTCTAAACCAAGAGATACTATTGTAAGATTTTGTCTTCTTTCTTATAAGGACAAAATTGTTAACGCTAGCTAAAAGCAAAAAACATTTGAACCACCCTTTGAAAATATAACATTTTTAAGACAGAAATATCTTGCCTTATTATAATGAAGCTCCTCCCTAATAAGTTTTTTTTTCCCTATAAAGGCCTATCATTTTTGTCAGCGGTCAGATAGCCCCATAAAGTTTAGACTGCATAATAAGATCTTCGTGGTCACAAGGATGAATGTGTGTATGTTTGATGTAACAGCGAATAATAACCAAATAGTGGAAATTTTCCACTTACAATTTAACAAAAAATGAAGTAATACAAGGTCAATACGTTTTTTCCAATTTCAGTTTAAAATTTTCTCATTAGGTTTGCTAAGAAAATATATAGAGTGTTTAAAAAGTTACCTTAAATCTAAGGGTCTCAACTCCCCTTTTAAAAGGAAAATCGCCATTGCCAGAAAAAGTGGATTTTATCTGTATACAAGAGACCCATTGGAAGAAAGACTCAATCCATAAATTGAAAAATATTTTTTTCAAAGATAGTATAGATTCCACTTATACCTCTAAATCAAGGGGCGTCTCAATCTTGTTTAATAATATATTAACAATGAAAGAAGATTTGAAGTATATAAAGAGTCAGTTTCTTCCCCATCCCTTTTGTGGTGTGCTCACAAAGCTTATATACGCGGAGTAAGGATTTTGAAAAGGAAGAGAGGCAAACCCCTCAGAGACGTGTATGTACAATTAGATAAACTACTAGGGATGAACAAATTATCTCCTAATAAAACAACTTTAATCTGGATTAATAGTTTAAATTCCCAGATAAAAAAAAATCTCCAACTACAGATTGATAATAAGAATTGGAAGTTCCAGCAAAACCACTATTTCCTAGGAAATAGATAAGGTAAATACTTTGATAATAAAATTAAGAAACAGACAATTAAAAGTAGAATAAATGGTCTGAGTGGCCCAGATAATTCTATTCACTCCCATCCTAAGGAGATAGGTAAACTCTTTTTGGATTTTTATAGTACTCTATATAATTTAGAACAAGATCAGTTTATTAAACCAACAAAATCAGACATAGAGGAATATCTAAGTAAAAGCAACCTCCCTAAGATTACTAAAGAAGATTTGTATTTTTTAAATAGTCCGATTTCTAGGAAAGAAATTGAGTTGGTAATAGATAAGCTCAAACTTAACAACTTTATATTACAGATGCTTCTCATTAATGTTAAGTGAACATTTATGCATTATGTTTACCGAAATTAAAAAAAGCAGAAAAATATTGGCAGAAATGTCTGAGGCTAGAATCTTGAATATTCTGAAACAATGGAAAAGCCTGGAGGACTGCATTAATTATAGACCTATCTCACTTATTAATTTACATGTAAAAAATATATTCTAAGATTCTGGTCAACAGACTTACAGCCCCATTAAATTGCCCTAACGTGTAAAACCGCAGCCCGTATCGTAGGCCGCAAGACTTGCGGCTATTAAATTAAGCCCGTAAATCAACCCATTGCCGATTGGCGGGCTTGGATCGAAAAAAGCCTATGAGAAAAAATAAATCACAAGGCCGCAAATCCTTTGTTCTGTCAAGCCGTAACTGCTACATTCCAATTTCAGAAGGCGAATAAGCCGACTCTATGCTAGCCTATAAATTTAAGAATAAATATTCCCAATATAAGATACACCAAATTAAGGATACATCAGGGCAGTTTACCCATAATCCGTCCAAAATTCAAGAGGTTTTTCATAAATATTACCAGAAGATTTATACCTCTATGAATCTAAAACATGAGGCAGATGTTATGCCATTCCAAAGCATGAGTGACCTCCTTAGCCTTACAGAGGTAATTTGCCATTACTGAAAGCCAAAATTTCTCTGGAGGAAGTCATGGAGGTGATCGAGAAAGCTAAAGCAGGTAAATCCCCGGGCCCTGATGGCTTTACCATCCTATATTATAAGACATTTGCTAATTTATTGGCCCCTCATCTAATAGGGCTGTTCAATTGGATTCTTGAGAGTCATTAGGTACCTGAGTTAAACCATGCGTAGCTGGTCTTTTTTCCAAAGGAGGGGAGAGACCCACTAGAACCTAAAAATTATCGCCCTATCTCGCTCTTAAACAATTATATCAAACTAGCGTATTGCCCGTCAAAAAATGACGGCAATCAGATGTGTATGTTTTAAAAGTTGTTTAGTTATTAATATACACATGGAATTGTAAGGTAGCTAATGTTGTTTTCTGTGTACTACTGAAATATAGAATTCAAATTAATAAATGAATTTACGTATTTTTATGCATTGTGTTGAAGAGCTGGCAATCTGTGTTGATGTTGCAGCAGCATTAGTGGTGTGGAGGTGCTGTGTAAGCGTGATGAACGTGTGCAGTGTAATAGTGTGCGTGCGCGATCCGAAACCGTTAACGTAGCTGTGTACTTCCGCATTATCCTAAAATGGCGGATAATGTGTGGTATGCGTCTTAGCGGATTATCGGTACGTGTTTTCCGTGGTTATAGTGCTGTAGCCTCGTTTTCGTTTTGTTCGTCCGGCATTTTTTCTGCGGCGCTCATTGCCAAAGTACTACGGTTTAACGGCTCGCCTCGCTGCGCCCGCTAAAGTACTATGGTTTAACAGTAAATTTGTTTGCCACACAACATGACGCTACATTTTTTTTTTTTTTTTCTTAAAATAAATACAATTTTTTTTTTTATAAAAGTTTTATTTTTGTAACTTGCAACTTATATTTCATCAAATGCGTTGGTTTAGGCGGGAAATCCAATGTTGCGTGAGACAAAGTCGTTAAATCTGTGTTAATGCGTAAATCTGTAATTGGGTTTCGTAAAATGTACTCGCTACTGTCTTTTTACTCATTGCGCGGTTAATCCGCATCCTTTATCTCGTTGTTTTTCAAACACATACGTCTGTGGCTGTGTTTTACGCAATTCGTAGTAGTATAGCTTCGTTTTCCTTTTTTTTTGGCGGCCATTTTTTTCTCGCTTAGCCGATTTTCGATCTTTGTAACTCGGCTAAATCGCTGTAAATTGGATTTCGAACTCACTTCCAGACGTCCTGCCTGGTTCCCCATGCTGTAAGTGACCTTTATTTTATTTTTTAGTGTGTATTTAGTGTTTTTTTTAGTGTTTTGGTTCCGCTGCTTATCTCGTAATTTTTGTCATCTCGTATTTTTTTTCTAAGTGCTACGGTTTAACGACTCGCCTCGCTACCCATTTTTTCTGCGGCGCTCATTGCCAAAGTACTACGGTTTAACGGCTCGCCTCGCTGCGCCCGCTAAAGTACTATGGTTTAACAGTAAATTTGTTTGCCACACAACATGACGCTACATTTATTTATTTATTTTTCTTAAAATAAATATAATTTTTTTTTTTATAAAATTTTTATTTTTGTAACTTGCAACTTATATTTCATCAAATGCGTTGGTTTAGGCGGGAAATCCAATATAGCGCGAGACAAAGTCGTTAAATCTGTGTTAATGCGTAAATCTGTAATTGGGTTTCGTAAAATGTACTCGCTACTGTCTTTTTACTCATTGCACGGTTAATCCGCATCCTTTATCTCGTTGTTTTTCAAACACATACGTCTGTGGCTGTGTTTTACGCAATTCGTAGTAGTATAGCTTCGTTTTCCTTTTTTTTTGGCGGACATTTTTTTCTCGCTTAGCCGATTTTCGATCTTTGTAACTCGGCTAAATCGCTGTAAATTGGATTTCAAACTCACTTCCAGACGTCCTGCCTGGTTCCCCATGCTGTAAGTGACCTTTATTTTATTTTTTAGTGTGTATTTAGTGTTTTTTTTTAGTGTTTTGGTTCCGCCGCTTATCTCGTAATTTTTGTCATCTCGTATTTTTTTTCTAAGTGCTACGGTTTAACGACTCGCCTCGCTACGCGAGGCTCGCCTGCAATGAGCGCCTGCGGCGCTCATTGCCAAAGTGCTACGATTTAACATAACGGCTCGCCTTGCTACGCGAGGCTTGCCTGCAATGAGCGCCTGCGGCGCTCATTGCCAAAGTGCTACGATTTAACAGCTCGCCTCGATTTATTGACTCGCCTGCGGGGCTCATCGCTAAGTCGTACGCACTAGGCAACGCAGCGTGACGACGAATCGTAGTTAAACAATTATAATATGTGATTATTAGCCAAGATTATGGTGAATAGAATCTCCAAGTTTTTGCAGAACTGGATCCACAAGGATCAGGTGCGGTTTATCCCTAATAGACAAGCAGGGGATAACATCCAAAGAGTCCTGAACCTGATCAATATTTCTAAAATCACTAATACTAATACTTTGTGTCTTTTGGCCTTAGACATAGAAAAGGCATTCAAAACAGTCGAATGTCCCTTCCTGACAGCGGTGCTAGAGAAGTATGGATTTAAGGGTCCTTTCATAAATCTTATCAAGACCTATTATAATTTGCAAACAGCATCTATGAGGTTGCCAGGTAAAGAAAGGGCAATTATCAAGATAGAAAGGGGTACAAGACGGGGTGCCCACTCTCCCCTTTGTTGTTTGCCCTGGTAGTAGAACCTTTGGCTCAGGCCATTAGGTCACCAAGAGATATCAAAGGTATAGCAACAAGACACCATCAATATAAGTGCTGCCTGTTCGCAGACGACCTCTAGTGTAAATAGTATAAATCTGGGCAATATTAATCCTATAGTTTATGCAAAAGAGAAAAATAAGTAGTCATTCATAAATAATAATTAGATAGAGAATACATGATAATTTTTAATCCACTTGTGTCTTTGGTATAAATTAAACAGATCTTTATTATACATATTAAACTCATCCTCGTTACACAGAAGAGGTCATTAATTTATTACGATAAGTTTTAATAACTGAATCGATATATGTATAATACACCACTAATCTTGTCCCATAACAGAACATTTAATATTTCAGTGTAGTTCAATGTAGTTCATTGATATTGATCTTATCTATCATATTGAAGCAATAGCCACAGAGATAAATTATTGTTGTGACAGAATATTGGGAACGTTGGTCTAATATTTTATTTTTTAATCGTTGTGGTTATACACAAGTGTGTATAACCAATTATTGAAATTAAGGGTATATAATTAGATTGGAGTGTCTTTTCCTTTTCTTTCCCTTAAGGGATCAGATAATACCAGATGCCTTATTGATACCCTGTCTTACATTAATAGAGGTAATATTCCCATGCTGACTCTGTCCTTAGATGCTGAAAAAGCATTTGACAGAGTCAGCTGGGAATTTTTAAATGCTGTCCTCCAGAAATACAGGTTAGCCGAATTTGCTTTAAAGGCTATAGAAGAATTATATTTTAATCCAAGTGCGATAATTTTTAGATACGGACTTGAATCAGGAAAATTCATGATTAAGAATGGCACCCGCCAGGGGTGCCCCCTATTCCCGCTGTTATTAATGCTTTTTATAGCACCTCTTGCTGAATTCATTAGGTCATCTTCGGAAATAAATAGAGTAAAGATTGGTAATTCTATATATAAAATTATCCTGTTTGCCGATGGCATTATCTTAACACTGACTGATCCTGAATCTTCTCTACTATATTGACATAGAATTCTAGATGATTTTAGTAGACTTACATATTTTAGAATAAATTATTCTAAAACCGACATTATTTATAGGGGCCTTAAATGAGAGCAAATGTCAAGACTAAAACAATTATATTCATATAAATGGGACTCCAAATTTATTACGCATTTGGGAGTAAAACTTTCATTTCGTTTAAGGAAAATATTAAAAGATCATTTAAATATAGAGAGTAATCAGATAAGAATGATCTCTTGGATTAGAAAAATATAAAAATGTAATGGATGTCATGGCTATAAGCTATTGTAAAAATGAATATTATTCCCAAGATAACCTACATATTTAGATGCATCCCGGAAATTGCCCCAAAATATATACTGAATCATTTACAATTGTTGCTAGATAAATATATATATATATATATACCGTATACACTCGAGTATAAACCGAGTTTTTCAGCCCTTTTTTTTAGCCCCGTGTCCCCTGTGTTTCTCTTTCCCCCCGTGTCTCTGTTTACCCCCCTGTGTCTCTGTTCCCCCCCCCCCCCCGTGTCTCTCTTTCCCCCAGTGGCTCTCTTTCCCTCCCCCTCCCTTATCATCCTCAACCCCCCATCCTTATCCTCAACCCCCCATCCTCATCCTAAACCCCCCTCCTCACCCTAAACCCCCCTTCACACTTTACCCCTCTAATTACCTCCCCCGCTCCCTTCACTTACCTTCCATCTGCAGCTGCTCCTCCGCTTCTCCGCGCTTCTTCCGTCTGCATCGGGACCCGGAATATGCTAATGACGTGACGTCACATGCGCGCCACGTCATTAGCATTGGCCGGGTCATGACGCAGCCGGAAGGAGCACGGAGGAGCAGCTGCAGATGGAAGGTAAGTGAGGAGAAAGGGGAAGGGGAAGGTAATTAGAGGGGTAAAGTGAGGAGGGGGTTTTAGGATGATGAGGGGGGTTTAGGATGAGGAGGGGCATTGAGGATAGGTGGGTTGAGGATAGGGATGTTGAGGATGGGATGGGGGGTGAGGATGAGGAGGGGGGTTGAAGATGGGGGGGTTGAGGATGAGGATGGGGGGTTGAGGATGAGGAGGGGGGTGAGGATGGGGGGTTGAGGATGAGGATAGGGGGGTTGAGGTTGAGGATGGGGGTTGAGGAGGGAGGTTGAGGAGGGGAGTTGAGGAGGGAGGTTGAGGATGAGGGGGTTGAGGATGAGGATGAGGGGGTTGAGGATAAGGATGGGGGGCTGAGGTTGAGGAGGGGGGTTGAGGAGGGGGTTGAGGAGGGAGGTTGAGGAGGGGGCTGAGGAGGGGGTTGAGGATGAGGGGGTTGAGGATGGGGGTTGAGGATGGGGGGGTTGAGGTTGAGGAGGGGGGTTGAGAAGGGAGGTTGAGGAGGGGGGGTTGAGGATGAGGAGGGGGGTTGAGGACGGAGGTTGAGGATGAGGAGGGGGGTTGAGGAGGGGGTTGAGGAGGGAGGATGAGGAGGGGGTTGAAGAGGGGGAGTTTGAGAATGAGGGGGTTGAGGATGAGGATGGGGGGTTGAGCTTGAGGAGGGAGGCTTCGGAGGGGGTTGAGGCGGAGGGGTGTTGAGGATGAGGATTGGGATTGAGGAGGGAGGTTGAGGATGAGGAGGGGGGTCGGGGAGGGGTTTGAGGAGGGAGGATGAGGAGGGGGGTTGAGGAGAGTGATAAGGGAGGGGGAGGGAAAGAGACACAGGGAAGGGAGGGGGAGGGAAAGAGACACAGGGAAGGGAGAGGGGCAAGATACACAGGGAAGGGAGAGGGGGGAAGAGACACAGGGAAAGGAGAGGGGGGAAGACACACAGGGGAGGGAGAGGGGGGAAGAGACACAGGGGAGGGAGAGGGGGAGAGACACAGGGGAGGGAGAGGGGGGAAGAGACACATGGGAAGAGAGGGGGGACACAAGAAAGGGGCACAGAGGGAACACAAGAGGGGGACACAGAGGGCACAAGAGGGACACAGGGGGCAGCACATTTCCCACCCTAGGCTTATACTCGAGTTACCAAGTTTTACCAGTATTTTGTGGTAAAATAGGTGCCTCGGCTTATACTCGAGTATATACGGTAATAGCGACTTGCCCCTCAAAAATTACGGCAATAAAATGTTAAGGCTGGCGATGCTGTTTGCCACACAATGCAAGGCTCTCCCCCTTCTAACTTGTGGGCCTCGCTATGAGCACCTTCGGCGCTTATCATGTGCCTCTCCCACCGTCTACATTACGTTCCTCGAGATGAGCGCCTTCGAGAAGCTTTGCCATTCATTGCAGGCCTCCGTCAACCCGCAACTTTCATGCCTCGCAATGAGCACCTTCGGCGCTCATTGTGAGCCTCCCCCCCCCTACTTAAGGGCCTCATTGCAGGCATCGTCCGACCCTCCACTTTCGTGCCTCGCTTTGATGGCCTTCATGCCTCTCTCACCCCTGTGTCTCTTTGCACTCTCTCCCACATCTCCCTCCCCTGTGTCTTTCTCCACCCTCTTCATGTTTTGTGTGCCTTCGGCGCTCATCGGGAGACCTACAATGAGCGCCTTTGGCGCTTATTGCAGCCCCCGTCAAACCCGTAACTTTTAACATAGCGTTACCGACAAACTCACAATTACAACTATTATATGTGATAATGGTAAGAAACCTAGAATCAATTTTAATATTACGAAGAGGAAATATGGGGGGTTGGCTCACCCTGGGGTTAAAGATATTCATAATAACATTGCTCTATCACAAGTGGTGGGTTGGAACTTTTCCTCTATAATTCACATATGGAGAGATATAGAGGAAGCTTTGTTACAAACAATTCCCATTAATTTAGTCCTATGGCTTCCAAAATATGAATCTTCTAAATGTTTAAATTTTCCAAGAGGAGTAAATACACTGATTACATTTTGGTATAAACATAGAGAGAAGAGGAATTTATCTTCTTTCCCCTCCTTAGGGGCACCAATTGAGCTCCTGCAATACAAGGAAAAAGAGTTAGATCTTACTCCTTTAAAAAGGAATGGAATTCGCAAAATTGGAGATCTGTTTTCTAATGGCTCTTTATTAGACCTTGAGAGTCTTTGCAACAAATATCTTATAAAAAGATTTTCTAGCTAGAATTTCTAGCGTTAAGCAAAATGATTTTATAGTTGGGATATAAAAATAATAATATGACCGAATTAACCCCACTTGAAAAGCTTATTGACATTGAAAATATGTCTCATCTAATATTGAAATGCAACAGAAGGTAATGCCCAGCCAAATAAATCTATTAGAATGATAGCCTGGGAAAAAGATCTTGGGTTAACATGGTTGGAGGCTACCTGGTATAATACCTTCCATTTGGTTAAAAGATCTGTTATCTCTGCTTCTTATCTGGAATTATTTTTTAAAACTATTCAGAGATTGTATCTGTCTCCTGAAGCAATGAAAAGATGCAATCTCAAAAATGTAAATTTATGTTGGAAGGGTTGTAGTAAACCTGGAACACTCCTACACTTGTGGTGGAAAAGCGATAAGGTGAAACCCTTTGGAATCAATGTAAAATACACAACTCAAAGATCCTAGATAAAGAAATTACTTCTACTCCTCAATTTCTGATTCTACATCTAGAAATTGACACTCGATTCCCCCATAATAAGCTTTTGATATCTCATATTTTACTAGTGGCCAAATGGCTTCTGATAAAGTTTGGGAAGTCAAAGAAGATTCCATCTTGGGCAGAAGCCCATTCTGTTATAGCAAGGAATAGAGAACTAGCGGAAAACTGGGCCCAATTTGGATCTAGGAAAAAAATGCATACCCACAAAATGGCATATTTGGGACTTGTATGTAAGAAAATTTGGAATCTAAGAGCTCTTTTCTGGTTTTCTTCTTTCCCTTTTCTCCCTGTTGTTTTTATTAATGGAAAGAAAAAATCAGTACATGTTAGAAGCATAATATATAGCAGGAAAAGACTGCAGAAAGTACAAATGTCAATGTGTGGACATGTTCTTACATTTTCCCCAACATTTTCCTTTTTATTTTTTTTTATTTTGTTACTGTATGTTTGTGAACATTACAAACCTTTAATATGAGATACCATAGTATGCTATATCCAATCAGCCCTACAGAGAAGAGAGATAAAATAGAAATACATAAAGTAACTAGACAGAGTTTCTCCCTGTTGATGTTTTGATATGAATGGTGCTGGATCATAATGTATATAAATGGAAGGGGAAAAAAAGAAATACGCATTACGGTACATGGATTCATTCTATACTCACACATATTTATTTAATTTAAATATAAACCTTGTTTTCCACACCCTAGAGCTGCTTACATAGGCACAGTGAACCTACCAATAGAAACACTGCATTTGGATATGTATTTTAAACTTTCCTAAGCTTCAAGCAGCAGCAGCAGCTCAGAGCAGAGATATACAAAGCAGTGTCTGGCTCCTCCTGCTTCCTTGTGCAGAGCACAACACATACCATGATTCCTCCCTGCACACACTGCTATCACATATTGATACAATGTATTAGCTGCTGTGATTGGCCAAAAAGAATTGTGAATTTTATGCAAATTTTAGCAGGGATTTCCAGGGGAGTTAACTCAAGAGATTAGGCAAACATTAGGGTAAGTTTAAGCATGTTTATTTTTCATAAATGTTTTCATACACTGCTGATTTTCCTTTATCAGATGCATTCAATATCCAAGAAACTTAGATATGTCTTTAATGCACTGGGGTCTATACCAATGTGTTAGCTTTGTCACTTGTAAGTAGCTTTGGGTCAATGTGCTATATAAATATGAAAAAATATCTAAATACATTTTCCATGCCTGTGTATTTTGTCTTCATTTTTTTCCCTTTTTCCCTTAAAAAATACAGGCTAATACGTTTTACACTAAAACTAGTTGTATGTTTAACATTACCTACCACTTCTTAGCTGGTGTTGAAACATCAAAACAATCACCACAGAATATCCCGCCCATTTTACTGATTGACACACATAAGCCCGCCCATCCTATTGATTGGCATTCAATAACCCGCCCATTTTACTGATTAACATTCATCAGCCCGCCCATTTGCTTGTGCGCCTCTAGTTCACGTTGCGCGTGCGCGCCTTGCTTTATTGTATAGCGGAAGCTCCACTACCCTTCAGTTCCGTTGTGAGCTCTCCAACAAAATGGCGAAGATTGCCAAGACGCACGAAGGTAATGGAAATAACTTAATATAAGTTAATGATATCGCTATATAGTACGGCTCTTTCTTAATAACTGAGGTAGCTGTGGTGAATATATGTTACATTGCTGTTATTAGGTGTGTTTATGTGGCGGTGAGCTGCCTGTGTGTTGTGTAATGGCGGCCGGGTACGTCGTGTTTGGGCCTTGTTCTAATGGGAGGACATTTTGGAGCAGCGCTTCATATATTGTATATGTATATATTGCATTTTTAGGATGAAATCTGTCACCTGGTAGCGGTATGGAGGAAATTGTATGGTTTTGTGGGGTTAATCTGCCTCTAGGAGATGACTGTAGTCCGGGGTACACGTGTAATATGTAATCGGTGTATAAGCTAATATATATGATCAAGCGACTACATTACAGATGTGTGTGTGTATGTATGTATGTGTATAATATATATATATATATTTACATACACACGCACCTACCTATATATTTGATATCTTTCTCAGTCTTATGGTGATCCTGACCAGGCCCTTATGTTTACACACATGCTGCTTGATCACATGACTAGTAAACAATGTTCCTGCAGCACAACTACATTTACCTTAATGGCTGTTAATTGTGATATTAAACTTCCACAGTGAGCAATTTCAAGGCACAATTGTGTGTTCGTTTGTTTTTGTTGTTGGTTTTTCCTCCCAAAAGTAGATTGTATGGCAGTTCTGTAAAAACTTTCAAGGATCTTTCCTGTTTCTTCACTGCCAGCAAAAAGCTGATCATCTGCCACTACTCTAGCCCCTAAAATCCCAAATCTAGCACTAGGATAATTCCCAAAATCTGCTGCCCTGCCACCTAGTGACTGTTGGTGGTCAAATGGGAGAGGCAGAAACAGAGTTGGGAGGACCGGGAAAAGAGAGCATGAAAGAGAAGACAATTCTGTTGCTGTAAGACATGCATTGAGATTACCTGGGTGAAAGATGTAAGAAGTTTATAAGATGCTTCCATTTAGTAGAGGTAGTACAAATCTGATAGGGTGGGATTGTGTGGCGCTAGTGTGCAGTTTATTATCTTTGCCCATCGGAAGTTTTGTTTTAAGCATATTCCAATCTATATTTTAACATCACACCACAACAATACCTGATGTCTTTGGTCTTGCCTACACACCGTGCTTTTTCCAAAGCACCTTACAAGATTGCAAGCTATTCACTTTAAGTTATGGATAAATATTGACAAATTAGGGGAAGTTTAACCAACAGACCCCCAAATATATATATATATATATATATATCAACTGATCTAGCTATAATATTACATTTTTATTATACATTTTATAAAAGGAATTTCAATTTGTTTTAAATTTGTCTTTATAGTGAACTTTATAGCTTAAGGTGGAAGTCTACATGATTATGATTTTTATAAAAGATATGTTTTGTATTGACAAAATGGCAGTGTATGAAGGTGTTTTTTGTTGTCTGTATGATTGTTTATGTTCATGTTTAGCTTGTGTGGCCTTGTATGGGACATGGAATTAATTAGTACCATTATGTTTCTTCAACTCGCTACCTCTGCTGAGAGTTATTTAAGGACAAAAAAAATCACAAGCCCCCTGCATGTCATTAAAATTCATTAATGCAACCAAAATAGGATCTATCCTGTTATGTACACGCACAGCAGGGGAAGCCTCCTGGTGCCGGGCTGGCTCGCGTCCCGATGTACTCTCTAACCACCTACACCAGTTACCGGCCCTAAACCTATCCAGAAGCCCCTTTCCGGCCCTAACCCCCTAAAAGTAACTTCCGAATCCCCTGCACCATTTACTGGCCCTAACCCTGTAAACCTAACCTGAACACCCCTAACCACTTACTGGCCACTTGGAGACGGCTACATCGGGATGTCGGTGGCACGCTTCCCATGCGTACACATACGTCCCCAAAAAATTAAGATTATTCATTTGTGTTCTTTAGATACTCTGCTCTGAAAATAATTTTAATTTCAATAAATACAAATATCAACATTTTGATGGTGCTTGTAAATTTTGGTCCATTGACCTGAATGTGTGTTTGTCTTGTCCGACTCTCCCTGTCCTCATGTTGCACAACACACCATGCTGATCCATTTGGTATTCATAGCAGAGCTACTGGAGTGAGCTGCCAGATCCTTCTCCAGTGAGCCACAGCTCCTGTCATTACTAGATAATCTCCCATCCAAGTACTGACCAGGCCCAACTCTACATGGCTTCAGGGTGGTGTGATCTTTGTACCCAGGTTGCAGCAGTGAAATTACTGAATCCAAACCACTGTACCACAAGCTACTACAAGGTAAACGTTTCTTGCAGTGCAGAGACTTGCTGAGGTTAAATAAACAGTTTAGTGTTATACTACGCACCTATCCTGTTATGTGCATGCACAGGAAGCTCGCTGCCAACGTCCCAATGTTGCTGTCTCTAAGTGGCAAGTAAGTGTTTGGAGTCGGTAAGTGGTTAGGGGCTTATGAAGTTATTATTAGGTGGTTAGGCTAGGAGGTTAGGACCGGCAAGGGGTGTAGGGGGTTTGGGTGTTAGGTTTAGGAGGTTAGGGCCAGTAAGGGGGTTAGGGCTGGCAACGGCTTTAGTGGTTTAGGGCCCAAAAGGGGTGCAGAACGGGAGCGCCCAGCACAGAAGGCTTCCCATGCCATGCGTAAACATAACAGGATAGTTTCGATACTACAGATCTTCTAAGAGTAAAGAGCTTTAACTGAAAATGTTTACACATTTTCTATTTGTTTTAACAGCTCTATGTGACCAGAACAGTGACTTTGGTGGGCTCTTAAACTTCAAATGTTTATGAATCTGTTACAGGTTGAATGTTGTTTCTGTACTTGGTTGACAACTGAGGTGTTTCTAAGAGCTTGGGGGGTAGGTGCACAAACATGAAAAGATATAATCTAGAACAGATATTGATAATTTTTTATATTCGACTTTAGCACCAACCAGAATCTTGAAGTCATTCAAACTTTTCTTTATAAGTTGTTGTTTTAGAGCTACTTGTCAAAATTGTGTGCATGTAACAAATGTTTCTATAATAAACTTTCAAAGTAGCAAACACTGTTACATCATCACAATAAAACAAAGCTGGCAATCTGACATGATAGGTATTTATACCGACTAATGGACATTGTCATTCCTTTATGTATATGTCATTTGAACACTAAAGAAGCTGGCATTTTACTCTTAAGACTTCATTTGCGTAAAATAATTTAGAATTTTTTGCAAGTAGTGCATCATCGTGTAAAACTATGTTCATAAAATGTAGAACAGGGCTTGACAAATCCAAGAAGCCAGGGCTTATTTATTTCTCTCTCTCTCCCTCTCCATATTATTGTGTCCTCTTTTATAATCCATTTATTTCCTATTAGAAATTGATGCTATTGTTCCCAAACGTCTACGGAGCATGCAAAAGTTAATGCAATATCCATGACTTGTTTTTGTATTCTTCTTCTTTGTATTTTTCATTTAAAAAAATCTATTTAATCATAGTTAATGGCTCCCTGGGGATCTTTACATCCTTCAATTTTTGCCAGTTGCTCTTGACAAAACAATGTATGCAAATATCATACACTTTAAGGGCCAATGTAGTGGACATAAAGTAGGGCAACATTTGTTTTTAGTTACGTAATTAGCAGAAACATCACTATTCGGAGAGAAAAAATAATTGTAGCTTTTAAAATTTACATTTTATTTTTAGCATGGTTACATCCTGCCAAGGTATTTCTCTCAGTAGATCCTCCCAATACCTGGTTGTGAGGCACAGTCTCACATATTTAATTCTAGTGTAAGTTTGCCCAAAATAGCCACTCCAGATAACCATATCTGTTTTCATGATAAACAATGTTCCCTGTCAGTACAGTAAGTCTAGGCAGATCCACTATTAGTCTAAAAACTTAAATTTTATATATAAAATTTATTATAGTGTGTGTTTTGTTTTTTTCCAAATACTGATTTTTCTAATCGCCAAGTAAATTAATCCCTACTGTATTAATGCTACAGTGGGAATTATACGTATCTAATTTTTTGAATCCTATTACATGAAGTACTTGTGTTAAATCATGTTCTTCCCAGGAATTCCCACCATCCGGGCACCACAAAGGGGCAAACAGACAGGCACAAATATCCACAATGTGCATCAGTGTGTGCCATCTGCGCTTCAAAACCTGTGGTGCCTCAAAAAAGGCGGACAGAGCATCCCCCAATTGGCCTGGGAAGAATACTGAAACTTTAAAAAGGACCACTCTATGTAAACCAAACTGTTCAGAGGTTATGGAAGTCATAAAAGTATTTTTAGATGTTCATTTTAGTTTACTTTGCTAGTACTTACTTTTTAAGGTGCATAAATAATAAATATACCCATTTTTAGTCATCACATTAATTTGGAAGATTTGTTGTTTAAATAAGCTTTATAATATTAAAACCGTGTAAGTATAGTGTGGTGATTAACACCAAAGTAAATAGAATGTTAAGAAAGATACTAGTCGGAGACCAATATAATAAAACGTAATCCTTATTTGTTTTAAATCGAAAGCATGAGACACCGAACACATAAGGTGTATTGAGATAAAAAAATAAGCAGGAGAAGGATTGAAGCCCGGAAGCAGGTAGATTAAGCCAAATAGCTGGTACTGGTGTGGGGTACACTGCACATGTGGACTGTGAGGCAGGTGGGAGATCTGAAAGTCTATGGCTGTAGACCCCCAATACTAATGGAGACAGTGCTATCCCCAAGTAAAGGTGGAATATAATCTCCACATTACCGAAGTGTGAACTGTAAGGTAGCTGTGTGGATACAAGCAGCAATAAAAAGTAAACTCTACTGTGCAGTGGAGCACTCTAATGGGTAATAATGCCAGGTAGCTTATGGTAATGGACTGGTAGGAATAGAGTAAGCGCAACTTAACTGTCATCAATATAACCAATTATGAGTCCCTATACAGTAAATGGAGCTACATGCATAGGTGATGCCCTTATATCAGGTGCAATTTTGTGGTAATGGTGACAATCAGACATATGATGGTGACATTCCTAACGATAAACACAGCAGTGTGGGTGGTCCAAGCAAAAAAGCACAAAACTATCGTTTTCAATCAATCTAAGTGGCAGTATGGGGTAAAAAATATAAACGGCCTACTATTAGCCCTCTGGGACAGCCCTGTGACAGGCGCCCAATTACTCACCCTCACTACTCTCGTATCAGGGATATTGAATTTCAGTGTTCCTGTGTCTGTAAGTCCTGGAGAGCCTCCTATTGCCTCATCGACTAGGCTTCCAGTCGATTAGGCAATAGGAGGATCTCCAGGACTTACTGACACAGCCCCACAAGCGTTCCTTTTCCAATTTAGATTCTAGTATGTTGTTTGATTGCAAATTAGTTGCAATCTAATTACCGTAGAGTTTTACTGTAAACACATGGGGGGGGGGGGGGGGGATTGTAATAGATGATCATGAGCCTACTGTCCCTAGGTAACAGGGATGTAGTGATCCAGAAAAGCTTACAAGAAGCAGAGAAACTAGCTGCTAGTGAAGAAGCAGTTTTGAGTTTGATAAGCCAGCACAGAGAAAAAGAAGGGACATCAGTGGCTGCACTAAGGAACTATTATGATATATCTCCTCCACCGCCACTCATCTCCTCTTTAGGTGTGCTCCGCTTGATGGTTCGGCGCCTCTAAACACAGCGCTCATATTCACTTTCTGTACACAGAGCTGCAGGCTGCATAATCTAGGTCCCTGTTAAAAGTTTGTGATCACTAAGGCACCAAGCACTTTCTTAAAGTGAGAATCATAATTAGGAGAATGCCCTGTTGGCTTCTGTCAGTAGGAAGTGAGGAAGTCACAAACATGACATCCTTCAGGGAAAAAAGTGTGTGTTTTTTACTATAAAAGAGATTTTACCTATAAATTAAAAAAAATGCTCATTGCTTACACAGTTGCTAGTGTTAATTTTGTTACTTTACAAATGTATATCCTACTGCCTTTAGTGAATGGTGAACCAAAGTATCACATATAATAGTTGTCAAACTGCGATTCGTCGTCACGCTTTGCGGCACATCGCAGTTTGACGACTATGATGCAACCACATCGGCTGGGTCTCAATCTCTACCAGCCTCCTCCATTCCTGCAAGAACATGGCCATGTGCCAGATCTCGGCAGGGACGCGATCGGTAACCACCGCAGGGATACTGTATGTGTGATCACTAGACACTCTCTCTTTTGACGGGCAAGTCGCTAGTCCCATATAATAGTTGTCAAACTGCGAGCAGATGAGGCATTGAAGCCTTCCAAGCTGGTATTCCTGATGCGCTTGCGAGGCGAGCAGTTGAGGCATTGAAGCAATGCAATGAGTCGCTCCGTCGCACATGCAAGCTCAGAAAAATACGAGTTTAAAGGCCAACCAGCGGATATTGAAAAATACAAAATAAATACAACACATTCACACACAGCACAGGGGGAGAGCCAGGAAGCCTGGGAGTGAGGTTGCAAGCGATTTTGAGCCTTATTTGACTTTTTTCATCACTCAATCGGCTAAGCAGGAAAAATGGCGGACGAAAACGTAATCATTCTGAAACTGGACGAAAACGATGCTGATCAAAGCCAGGCACGCGAGAATTAGAAAATACACGACTGCAAAGACCGTAACACTTGCACGAACAATGCCAGTCACGCAGGACTTAGTGTCTTTGCCGTCATGTATTTTCTAACACCCCAACAAGGCCAGGCACGCAGGACTTAACTAACGCCAGTCTTGGCGCCACAAACATTCAGCAGACACCCCGAAGACCAACGCACAGGGAAGGGACAGGGGGTGATGTTGTAAAGAGATGCATTGCATTCCCAAACACAAAACTTGCAGGTTAATGAACCCTGCAATGAGTGGCCCGTACAGTAGGCGGGAGGAAAGGTTCGCGATGAGCGCCGAAGGTGCTCAGAGAAGCAATAGCCTCACAATGTGTGGCAAACAGCATTGCCTGGCTTAAGATTTTTTGACGGGCAATTAGCTAGTTGAAAAATAATTATGAATGTCCTTGAGCAATTCTTTAAAGAATGTGATAACTGTTTAAAAAAAGAATGCTCAGCACTGTTATTTAATAGCCAGCTTTAGGGCCAATTCCGGAGACCTTATCTGCTTGTAAACATGTTGGAATTTTGCATTTAAAAACAAATAATAATAATTTTGAAAGACCAAATCTTCAGTAAAAAAAAAAATTGATATTGTATGTAAGTTTTATCACTGTAATCTATAAAAAAAATACCTTTTACGACCATCACTACTGCGTATACCTAATTTATGTACAGTTTTTTTTTTTCTGGGGGGGAGAATTCACTTTGGCTCTCAAATAGCCATGTGGTTGCACGTGCATGCTCTTGCTTACCTGATGTCACACTACCATTCAATTTTAATCTTGATTAATTATTTGAATCTTGTTGCACTATTTCTAGATATCGAAGCACAGATCCGTGAAATTCAAGGGAAGAAGGCAGCTCTTGATGAGACAGAAGGTGTTGGTCTTGATTCAACTGACTACTTTGATCAAGAAATCTATGGTGGAAGCGATAGCAGATTTACTGGATATGTGACATCTATTGCAGCCACTGAACAGGATGATGTAAGTTGTTTGTTTTTATTCAGTGCAATTTATTTATTTTAATTGAGTGGGGAATATTTGATGGTTTCCTCCTTATTCCCGCATAGTATAGTGTTTCACTTCTTCGGTATACCTTTAAACGGGGTGGGGGACAAACTATTCCTTCCCTGGAACTGGATGATGCACCTGGAACTGCAGCTGTCAGAGCTGCAGAAGAAATGGGCAGGCAAAGAGTGATAGATCTGGGTAAACCTTTTTGCTTTTTAAAGCTGTTTCCAATCTAGGATAATTGGAGCATGCCTACTAGATATGTTTTTGCACAGGACATTAAGTAAGATCTGCTTAAATCATTCTATGTTAGAAACCATTTTTTTTCTCCTTTTTTGAGGTTATGATTTCTAAAAAAATTTTTTAGATCAAATGTATTCCCAAATGTAGAAATGTGTTAAGATCATACTTGGAGGCTGGACAATCTCCAAATATGATTGGATGGGAAAGAGCGCTAAATAAAGAGTGGCGCTTAGATAATTGGAACGAAACCTTCAAGTTGGTTAAAAATTCTATAATATGCGCTTCATATGAGGAATTCTTATTTTTTATTTATTTTTGTATTATTCTTTATATGGATATTCAGGAGTTCTCTTTCCAAAATACATTTTTGTTTGGTTATATATGGCTCGTTACCAAATGGCTTTTGGTTAAACTTTGGAAGCAAAAACATACTCTGTGTTGGGGTGATGATCAACATGTAGTTGAAAGAGATAGTGAATTAGAAAAAGATTTGATACTTCCAGATTCTACTAGAAAACTTATAAGAAAGAAATGTCTTCCTTGGGATTAATTTATGGCCAAATAATATAATATTTGAAGAGATGTTGTCCTTCTCCACTGTCTGTTTCTAAAAAGCAATCATAAATGACAGTTTACAATGTTATATCTGTTCTGTCATTTTGTATTGGAATTGTACTGTGGTTGTTCTTAGTCTTGTCCTTGTATTTTAAATGTGAAAAACATTAAATAAAAATATACACCATTAGAAGAGAAAATAGATGTAGGGGGCATGTAAAACACAATTGCTATACACATAGAAACCTCCAATTCAGTTTTAAAACACATGAATGTTTTGTTTTTAATATATTTCACCACAAACCTTTCTTCAAAGTTTACTTTATGTAGTGCTGGCTTTTTGTGAACTTGAAGTTTGTCATCATAGGCTCATTAACAACCTCATTTTAGCTTTAAAAGAAAGCTCACTTTCTTCGAACGAAAACTTTGCTTTTTTTTTTTTTTTAACAGACTGCAAGCCTCTGTGATGGGTCTACAGAAACAGACCATACTATATAAATATTATGACATTTGGTATAGTACTGTCCTTTCTACTGAGAGAAATGTACATAAGTTAGTCAATACATGCGGTATAAGTTTCTGTCTTTGCATGGAAGTGTGTTTACACTATAACAAAATTGTAGTTTTCTTACAAACATATTGGCTACTGTACCAGACTAACTGAAAAGAAGTCAACTTTTCTTTTAATGGCAAGATGAAGTTAAAGACACTGCATCATTTAATATATTTCTCCATTTTTTTTTTACAGGATGATGATGATTGTTCAGCTGCAGGTATTGTTGAACAAAAGAAGCCGGGTTATCATGCTCCCGTTGCATTACTTAATGATATCCCTCAATCCACTGAACAGGTAAGGAAGTGTCAGTCATGCTGAGCGATAACTGGGTGAATAACATATTTAAAATTATGTAATTTGCAACCAAGCATTGCCAATTGGCATAAGGCCCTATTTGATAAGACACAAAGTAACCCACAAATGTTATAATATTGGATTAATAATACTAAAAACTCTCCTGTTGCCTTTTTCTACTGAAGTCAGTGACTTTTCTAGGAACTCTAGTACTGGGCCACCCACTACTACCTCATTTTTATGTTAGCCATGTGCACTGAATGGGAAGTTTGAAGCCTCAGGAAAACTTTTGTTAACACAGGGCACTCAGTTAATCTAGGAACGTTCTGCACAATTTCTTAAAAATCTGTATTCGGTTTTATGAGTAACTAGATGCACAATACAAATGTAGTCCCCATTGGAATGTAGATGTGTTTAAATCTATATCGTACATACACAGATCAGTTACTTTCCAATATAGTATGTTGTGATGTATTTGTGTACTTATTCCACATGCTGAACATGTGCTTTTTTTTATTTTATTATTGGTATGTAATATGTACTTTTTTAATACCCATTTTCTTTTATCATTTCTCTAGTTATGAATTAACTGTATTTTAAATATTTTTAAACACACAGTATGACCCATTTGCTGAACATCGACCACAGAAGATTGCAGATCGGGAAGATGAATACAAAAAGCACAGGCGGATGATGATTATTTCTCCGGAGCGTCTAGATCCCTTTGCAGATGGTAATTGCGTTACACTTTTTTTTTTTTTTTCCCAGAGTGTTTTTTTGTTTTTGTTTTTTTTGTTTCATTTTCTTGCATATCTTACCTTTTTGTCTTCTGGAGAAATGCTTATCCTTTATTACAGTGTTTGCTCAGCATCTTTACTTGAAGATATCATGTATGGTTATGAGCCTCAGTACAAGTTTTCATGATATTTAGGGAAAGGATAAGCATTTGCTTCAGAAATGCAAATGGTTTAACTGGCATGGCAAGTATTTTTGTAATGTGTGGAAAAATATATAGATAGATCTGTTTCTTTTCTTTTTCATAAAATGTGTCAATTCCCAGTTTACAAAAAAAAAAAAAGCCTTTTAAAAAAGGTGACCTAGAGGAGTAATTCATAAAGTCAGAAATGGGTCCAGTTTCATTATCCAGTTTACTGCTAGAGAAACTGTAATAAATTGCAGAATCCTTAGCAGTAAAAGGAGGACAAAGTAAGAATGCAGGTTATTCTCATTACTTTTTAACCTGCATGTATTAGGGATGGGTTTTGGTGTTTGTGTAACTGTAAATGATATATAAACAATGCTTGTCAGAATTCACAGGCCCATACTAACTGTCCTTAATTTCTTTCCTACAGCAGTACTGCTAAATGCCAGTCCTGTCTGCATTCTTAAGGGTGCAGTGCAACACATCCTGTGTAGCTAATGGTGAAAAAGTAATCCAAAGGAAGTTCTATCAAATCTAGTGTCTGAGTGACGCTACCAATTGGGCATGGTCTCCAACATAGAACATGTTTAAATTATTTATAAAGTGTTACCCCCATCCCATATAGAGATTAGTATATGGCACCCTACTTTCCGTGTGTGGTCTTCACAAATAATTGGCAGTATTTGGTTACCTGTGAATATCTAATATTGATGGTGATATTCATAAGAAATGAATTAAGAATATTTCTTGGTGCCCTTAATTATGAAAAAAATCTTTAAACATGTCTTATTGAAAAATGCATGAAGCAAACTAAGACCAGTTGTGATTCTGTTGATATTTCCCCTATTTCTTAATCATTCTATTCTGCTCATGTCTGAACACTAGGAGTGTTTCCCAAATGGACCCGCATACACTTTCTGGGCCTATAATTTACACTTTTGAGAGAATCCGTATGAAATTCCATATAGATCATTATGCACATGAACAAGATGTGTGCTCTGTATTGTGGCCCCTAACTTCTTGACAAACACCAGACATTAAGTCTTATCTGTAAAATTAAAAAAAGATATTCTGGAGCCACCTTTAGGCACAAGTGTGTTTTGAATTTTAGCAACTTTACCCAGGTAATGTTTATGAGTATACATTTTCCAAAGTGTTACTAATGGTAAAGAGATGATTTTCTAGGCTTCTATTCTGCTGCTTGAAGTCAGAACTGCTGATGGAGACAAAGGCACGAAAGTGTACGTATTATGGATTAGCAACCACGGAACCCATCACTTCTGAAGATGCTACACTGTTTTGTCATTTTATTTTATCTGCATTAAAATATTTGCTTTAAACTGTAGATGTTTGTGTTCAAACAGGTTAGACCGTCAGCTCATTAAAGTAAGAAATGTAATTTAATATGAGATTAAATTAATCTAAAAATGAACTTGAAGTAGTTTATCGCTAGAGCAAGTTTTTTTAACACAATATTTTGAAGTAAACATTTGAAATAATTAACTTCTATTCCTGTTGGTGTTTGTTTCTGCAGGAGGCAAGACTCCAGATCCCCAAATAAATGCCAGAACATACAAAGATGTAATGCGAGAGCAACATGTGACTAAAGAAGAGGTTTGTCTTTGAATAATTCATCTAAATATAATTAATAAAATTATTTTGTTTGTTTAAATGTTGATACAGATCTATTGATGCTTATTTGTTTTGTATTTAACAGAGGGAAATTCGGCAGCAGATAGCAGAAAAGGCTAAATCTGGTGAATTGAAAGTGGTGAATGGTTCATCTGCATCAGCTGCCTCTCAACCACCTTCAAAACGCAAACGGAGATGGGATCAAACGGCAGACCAGACTCCAGGATCCACACCAAAGAAAATGTCAAGCTGGGATCAAGCCGAGGTCGTTGTACTTAATCCATCTTTGTTGATTAGTGCCTATTGAAAAAACACATTTCCATTTTTACAACCTTTAGCTTCTGTTTTCTCAGACTGTCAGAGGTGTAATTGTAAACTTTACCAACTCTCCTGTACCCGGTTACTTGTTCTGCTTTTTTCCCCCACACCACATGCAGTTTAATCAGACATTATACCACCTTTGAAATATATTTTGTTGAATAGGTCATTGCCGGAATCACGTTTTAACAGCTTGTTCTTAATGTTCTCCAAGTGGCTAAGGCGAGATGAGCTCATCTCAGAGAGGGCTTTTCTCTGGGAACGACAAGCTCTGCTTGCATTGTGGTCTCATTTGCATGCCCCCGCCCAGTTTTCCCAAACTGCCGTTCTTAAACTATATTTCTGAGAAATTTGAGCAGGATATAAGTTTAACTTTTTTATTTTTTTAGACATTCAAATAGAATCCCTAATGTACTACGTATATTCGGGATTCTCTCTGAATGTCTAAAAAAACATTTTTTAGGGATTCTATTTAAATGTCTAAAAAAAGTTAAACTTATATCCTGCGCAAATGTCTCAGAAATACAGTTTAAGCACGGCACTCTGGGAAAACTGGGCATTTACATACACATGAGCCTACAATACACACAGAATTTTGTGCAATTTTATTTTATTTTTTTAATAATGAAAGTATAATTAAAGGATTGTGTGCAATCCATGGTTCAGAATCATGTTTCTAAAAAGGCTACTTAAGTAAATATCTCTGAGACCATCCATCTTCAGAGTCCCAAAGTGGATCCACTTGGTTTCTTTACAAAATTTCCTCTCAATGATTTTGAAAGCAATATTTAATATTTAACTTCCTTTCAAGCATCTGATTCTAAACCTTCAGTTGTGCTGCTTTTCTTCAGCCCTTAGGAGGTAATTAAGAGGTGAAACTATTGTGACTAGGAGTCAGTCCTAAATAGCTAGACAAAACTTATGACCGTTGCTCACAACCTTTGCTTCTGTAAATCAATGAGCAGGAATTATATTAACCATTGAGTAACTTGAACATACAGCCATGTTAAGGCATTACAATGTATCATGAAGGATAACCTGTTACATAATAATAGAGTTAATTAAAGATTGTTCTGATATATTGGCCAAATGTAAAACCAATAAGGTAATCTTTTTTTTTGCCCAAATGCACCAAACTAAAACTAAGTTTTAATGTAAGTTAAAGTACTACATTTTCAATCAATATGCAAAAAAAACAGTACTAATACCTTAATTTACTTTCTTGACAGACTCCTGGACACACACCTTCTTCTTTAAGATGGGATGAAACACCTGGCCGATCAAAAGGAAGTGAAACCCCTGGAGCTACACCTGGCTCAAAGATCTGGGATCCTACGCCTAGTCATACCCCAGCAGGCGCTGCAACACCAGGCCGAGGAGATACACCAGGCCATGCAACGCCAGGTCATGGAGGCGCAACTTCAAGTGCTCGTAAAAACAGATGGGACGAGACTCCTAAAACAGAACGTGGTAAGATTGATACCCTTTTTTTTCCTGATTATTTTGTATGTTGTCATTGCACATCTTGATGATTTTCTTATCAATGTTTATCTATATTTTATTACACAAGTGTTTAATGAAAAAATTGCTTTTATACCTAGATACTCCGGGTCATGGTAGTGGTTGGGCAGAAACTCCTCGCACAGATCGTGGAGGTGACTCCATTGGTGAAACTCCAACACCAGGAGCAAGTAAAAGAAAGTCACGTTGGGATGAAACTCCTGCTAGTCAAATGGGTGGTAGCACCCCAGTCTTGACACCTGGCAAAACACCCATTGGTACACCTGCGATGAACATGGCAACCCCTACACCTGGTAAAATATTTTCTTTATATATTAAACTTTAGAGCTGGTTCTAAATCCTCTAGAAGCTTGGTATAATATTATGTGATATGATGATGCTACTACAAGTACTATGTTATGAGAAATCGTTTTTTTTTTTTTGTTTGTCTTTTTAATTGCTTATATTTCTTGCACTTACATTTTATTAAAAAATATATTTATCAACACCCTGAATATTTTAATTGATTGTATGTATTGAAGTCAACTAGCACTGGAGTCATTGGATAGCCTGTGTTTCAATACCAATCTAGCGCTAACATTATTATCCTATTGATTTGAACGCAGCGTGATTAAGTTATGCACTGGAAAAAAACTCTGCCTACTGATTTTTATGCTCTGCGTTCTTATATTCAAGTAGCAAATACTAATAATGTCTGCCTTCCATTCCCATTTGCTCCATTTTAGGGCACATAATGAGTATGACTCCAGAACAGCTACAGGCATGGAGATGGGAGAGGGAAATTGATGAAAGAAACCGTCCTCTGTCTGATGAAGAACTGGACGCAATGTTCCCAGAAGGTTATAAGGTAACTTCTTAGATGTGTCTTTTTAAATCCCATAACTTCATCTTTCCTTATGTGATTAATCACGTTACGTAGGGTGATATTTCAAAATTGCTCGTGTTTCGTCCTCACAAACTTTTTTTTTTTTTGTAGGTTCTCCCACCACCTGCTGGTTATGTTCCAATTCGCACACCTGCTCGTAAGCTAACAGCAACTCCAACACCTTTGGGAGGCATGACTGGATTTCATATGCCAACAGAAGATAGAACAATGAAAAATGTCAGTGATCAGCCATCTGGAAATCTTCCTTTCCTTAAGCCTGATGATATTCAGTATTTTGACAAACTTCTGGTAAGTGATGGCGGAAATATTTATAGGAAGCAGAAACATATACTGTTGGACTGATGACTATCACAAATTCTTTTGAGCATAAAAAAAACCTTCACTAGCTTTCCAACATGATTTCTAATTTTTCTGCAGATATTTCTGTGCGATTCCCCACTTCATAAGAATTTGCATAAGCATACTTCATTTCCAATCATTCTGATAATTATGTTAACTGTTGAAGAAAAGTAGTTAATTTAACCTAGTAAACATTAGTGTTTTTTGTTTTGGGTTTTTTCACCCAAACAAACTAAACCATTTGCATTAAAAAAAATGTATCAAAGTTGGACAGATTTTGTATAAAATGTATTTTTAAATTCATTTTATTACTATGTGCATAAAAACAGATCTTATCTGCTTCACCATTTTAGGTTGATGTTGATGAATCCACACTTAGTCCAGAGGAGCAGAAAGAAAGAAAAATCATGAAACTATTGCTAAAAATAAAGAACGGTACACCACCAATGAGGAAGGTAAGTTACTGTGAAATAACCACTTATAAAGCGTTTTATAACCGGTGTCCCCCCCACTTCTTTTGTAACTGTAGAAACAACTTTTTTTTTCTCTACTGTTTCTAGGCTGCGTTGCGTCAAATTACAGATAAAGCAAGAGAGTTTGGGGCAGGGCCATTGTTCAATCAAATTCTGCCCCTGCTGATGTCACCAACACTTGAAGATCAGGAACGCCACTTGCTGGTGAAAGTTATTGATCGAATCCTGTATAAACTGGATGACTTGGTCAGACCGTATGTACACAAGGTATTTAAGAAATATACTGGAGATTTAAGGGTAGAATATACTGAATCTGTTTAGTAAAATTAGCAGGGTTTATAAAATGTTACTCTCTTTAAGATAAAGTTGCTGTTATTCCAAACTTATGATCAAAGTTGGTTTAGAGAATATATTTGTATTGTGATAAAATCTGAGACCGCGAATAAGGTCTAATACAAAATACAGTGTAAAGCTATGAATTCAGATTCCCACTTTTGAAAAACTTAATTGCAATGTTATATAGTACTATTGAACAGTTTATTTTTATTTTTTCCCCTAGATTCTTGTGGTTATTGAACCTCTGCTTATTGATGAAGACTACTATGCTAGAGTGGAGGGCAGAGAAATTATATCCAACTTGGCTAAGGTAATGATACTTTCATTATTTTATTCATGTCTTGGTTTTCACATTTTACTTTATGTATGACACCATTTTTGTTTTTTATATATATATTTTAGGCTGCTGGCTTGGCTACTATGATTTCCACCATGCGACCCGATATTGATAACATGGATGAATATGTCCGTAACACAACCGCTCGAGCCTTTGCAGTTGTCGCATCTGCTCTTGGCATCCCATCCCTCCTGCCTTTCTTGAAAGCCGTATGTAAAAGTAAAAAGTCATGGCAGGCTCGTCACACTGGTATCAAAATTGTGCAGCAAATTGCTATTCTTATGGGATGTGCTATTTTGCCTCATCTAAGGAGTTTGGTGGAAATTATTGAACATGGTAAGCTTCGTAAATACTTTCAAACCTCTACTGTTTTTGTTTGGATAATGGACATTGGTAAAAAGGCATAGGCTCAATTAGAGGACTGATATAAATCAACTGTTCACATTTTTTACTTTTTTTTTTTTTTTTTTAAGCATTTAGCATTTTTGTCACATCCCTCTGTGTGGTTTACAAATTAATAAAAAAAAAAAAAAAAAAGTAGGCGCAAGCCGCACCGTTTAAGGCAATGAATAGCCTGTGTATGTATAGGCTCTGAGTGAAATATATGTTTTGTTTTGCTTGCTTGTTTCTTTTTGGTGGTATGGGGGGGGGGGGTAATCTATGGATGTTTGCATCTTTGAATGGGGTGAAATTTTAATGTTAATGAAGGTACAGATATTCTCTTCACACAAGTCCCAACTAAATTTAGTTTGACTCCTTGATAGGTGAGCACACCGTTTCTTGTATGGGTTAGTACAATTTGCTAGTTTAGAGGAACATGTATTTAATTGAAACATGTTTTATATTGACTAATTTTTTTTTTTTTTTTTAAATAAAGGTCTGGTTGATGAGCAGCAAAAGGTCCGCACCATCAGTGCCTTGGCTATTGCTGCTTTGGCTGAGGCAGCTACTCCATACGGTATTGAATCATTTGACTCCGTGCTGAAACCATTGTGGAAGGGTATCCGACAACACAGAGGAAAGGTATGTTAAGATACATTTGTAAGAAAACTGTCTCTTATATTTGGTACACCTAAACTAAAACTCTTTTCTCCAATTTATACAGGGTCTGGCTGCCTTCTTAAAAGCTATTGGTTACCTTATTCCTCTCATGGATGCAGAGTATGCAAACTATTATACCAGAGAAGTGATGTTGATTCTAATCCGAGAGTTTCAGTCTCCTGATGAAGAGATGAAGAAAATTGTCTTAAAGGTACACACATAGTATTACATACCATACGTTTTAACTCCTATTTTATGATTTCGGGGAGTGGGCCGGGGGTTCGGTTTAGTTTTACTTATAATGGCTTTATTTTACATATGTACAATACTTAACCTTATATAATCTGTAAATGATTCTTTGTTTTTGTCCCAACAGGTGGTCAAACAGTGTTGTGGCACAGATGGTGTGGAAGCAAATTATATCAAAACAGAAATCCTCCCTCCATTTTTCAAACACTTTTGGCAACACAGAATGGCTCTGGATAGAAGAAACTACAGACAGGTGTGTGTATAGAAGGGTGTGTGTTGTGAACCTCCATTATTGTTTTAAATCATGTGTAACTTTTGCTGTTTATTTCTTTGCAGTTGGTGGATACCACCGTTGAACTTGCCAATAAAGTCGGAGCTGCAGAAATAATTTCTAGAATTGTGGATGACTTAAAAGATGAAGCTGAGCAGTACAGAAAAATGGTCATGGAAACAATTGAGAAGATCATGGGTAACCTTGGAGCAGCAGACATCGATCATAAACTTGAAGAACAGCTGATTGATGGAATACTGTATGCTTTTCAGGAACAGACAACAGAGGTATGTCCCCGTTTAGGTATTAGAATAAACTGACAATATATAGAAGATAATTCATACAAAAAAATGCAAGTGGACCTGCTGGAATTTTATCACCAGTGGTTCTCAACAGCAAATCTTTAAGAAGTTCTCTATCTCAGGAAGAAAGTGGAACGAGGAGCTACAAACCATTTAAACATGTTATATGCCGAATGTACTCTATTCATATTAGTGCACATTTAGAGGAAACCTTACCGTGCAATATTCAACGTCGCCCTATAAAAATTTCTGCTTCTCAAAGCTCATCTACATGACTTGGAAAATACCCAGCAGATTCTCCGATTAAAAAGATTGAGAGAAATTTATTTAGAATGTAGTTGTACAATTTTTGCCCATATATAGTGTTGCATACAAAAAAAATGTCAAACTTGGAAGCAAGAAATACGGACAGTGGGTGTGAAATATATTGTAACAAGTTAATATAATTTCTCCTTTCTTTTTTAGGACTCTGTTATGTTAAATGGTTTTGGTACAGTTGTAAATGCTCTTGGAAAAAGAGTAAAGCCATACCTTCCACAGATTTGTGGTACAGTTTTATGGCGTTTGAACAATAAATCTGCTAAAGTGAGACAGCAGGCTGCTGACTTGATATCTCGGACTGCAGTTGTGATGAAAACATGTCAAGAGGTAATTACTCTAGCTTTTCACTTTTTTTTCTTTTTATTATTTTAGTTCCTTGTAGAACACAGTTAACCAGTTTTCATTTTTGTTTTAGGAGAAATTAATGGGCCATTTGGGTGTTGTGTTGTATGAGTACCTGGGCGAGGAGTATCCTGAAGTACTGGGAAGCATTTTAGGTGCACTCAAAGCAATTGTCAATGTCATAGGTAATTCTATTTATTTAAAATATTGTAATTAAATTTGAAGATTTTTTTTTTGCTGTGTACCAATAATTATTTTATATATTACTAAACTAGGTATGCACAAGATGACTCCACCAATCAAAGATTTGTTACCGAGACTTACACCTATTCTGAAAAACAGGCATGAGAAAGTACAGGAGAACTGTATTGACTTGGTTGGGCGTATTGCTGATAGGTAAGTTGTTACCTATGTCATTTTGTCAATGTATGATTAAAAATTAATACAATTTTTGTTTCACATGGTCTGAAATTTGTATGATTAAACATTCCTGTATGTGTATGCCCACTCATGTTAATGTCATGTCTATATTGAGGTATTTAGTGACCATGGAAAGGAATAGCTGCACTGTTAGATGGCAATAATTCTCCTTTGAATTGCAGCATGTTAAAACAATTGTGCTTTGCACAAATGAGAAATAATCTGTAGCATATAGACTTGATAACACTACTTACAGTACAACCTTCATATATCGGGCATTTTATATGCACAAAGGAAAAAATGAACTTAAGACATGCGACTTTGCCAGGGAAGTTAAGAAGATTTCCATAGATACAAACTGAATGCAATCCCACCCAGCATGAATTGGCATACAATGATTGCCTTTGTAGGAAAATATTTAAGATAAATCCAAAGATGTTTGTGCAGTTTAATGGAGTAACCCTTTTCAGCCCTTTTTGCAAATGTTTGACATTAAATCTTCTATTGCAATGAACCACACAAATGCTATGTAATTGTAACCATCTCTGTTTTATTTAATAAGGGGAGCCGAGTATGTGTCTGCAAGAGAGTGGATGAGGATTTGTTTCGAGTTGCTTGAGCTGTTGAAAGCTCACAAGAAAGCAATCAGAAGAGCCACTGTAAATACATTTGGTTATATTGCTAAAGCTATTGGGTAAGCTTAATTTTTTTTTATTTTTTTTTTCAGTTACATAATGTGCTGTTTTTTACTTTAGAGCCAAGACCTGATTATTTATAAATGAACTGTGGTTTTCTAAACAACCATAAACTGTATATTGTGTATTTTGGACCCTGGGGGTGTCACTTGCATTTAGTTTTATGTCTGTTTTTGATTTTATTTTGAGATTCTTATAGGGATGTTGATCAAATATATGCATAATCATTGGATAGTTTTAATAGAATCTAAACCTATTATTCCACTTCTAATGTCAAATATACTTTTAACTGATACTCTTTTTATAACTTGTTTTCCTCTCTTTAGGCCACATGATGTACTTGCCACACTACTTAATAATCTGAAAGTACAGGAAAGACAAAACAGAGTTTGCACTACAGTTGCAATTGCCATTGTAGCCGAAACCTGCTCGCCATTTACTGTGTTACCAGCCCTTATGAATGAATACAGAGTACCAGAACTCAATGTTCAGAATGGTGTATTAAAATCGCTTTCCTTTCTCTTTGAGTACATTGGAGAAATGGGAAAAGATTATATTTATGCTGTAACCCCGTTGCTGGAAGATGCTTTGATGGACAGGTATGTTATGCTTCTAATAAAATAACCTTCAGCATCCTGATAAGGACAGAGCTGTAACTTGTTTCATGCATACTCATATATATTTTATTTTTATTTCTTTTATCTTTTTACAGAGATCTTGTACACAGACAAACTGCCAGTGCGGTTGTACAGCATATGTCACTAGGTGTATATGGTTTTGGCTGTGAAGATTCTTTAAATCACTTATTAAATTATGTCTGGCCCAATGTTTTTGAGACTTCCCCTCATGTAATCCAAGCCGTAATGGGTGCTCTTGAAGGCTTAAGAGTTGCCATAGGACCATGTCGAATGTTGCAGTACTGCTTACAGGTGAGTGTATGTTATGTGCTAATTAGAAAGACGTTTGGGCTGCTTATGTAATGTTAAAAAAAAAAATACATACCAATCAAAAATTCAGATGTTTAATTGTTGTTGAAAAAAGAAAATGTAAATGGCGAGAGAAAAAAAGATAACTCTCTTCCTGCTCATAATTATGGCTAAATCTCCATATTTATTATAAATACTTCAACTAGTTTTTGATTGGCATTTTTAGTTAGTAAATAATAAACTGTAATTCTATTAACTTTTATATGCAGTTAGTGGGAGAAGTCGTTGGAAAAACGAGTCTACTTTTGCAATGGAGAGGCAACATAAAATTTGGATAAATTTTCAATTAGATCTGTGCACACATTTTCTCTTCAAAGGACAGCTTATCTACACCTCCAATCTTTTTGTAGTTTTTTGCTTTCTAAAGTATGATTTAAACGTTCTAAAAGTGTCCTTTATGAAAGATATTTAGTAAAACCTTGTTTAAAAGTATTGCAAAGTAGCAGGAAATTCCTGTGTATGAGCAGAGAGCATGCAGATACTTATGACTCAACAATACAACTATATTGCTGCACGTTGGCTGACCGGGACAAACACCCAAAGACATACATTCAGAGCAGGGTTCCAGGAGCTTAATTTTCAAAAAAGGAAAATTCTTGTCAAATGCCCTCTTTCAGACCCCACAAATGCCTTCATTGCTTATTTAAAAGGGAGCCATTCCTTTATTGCTTTTTAAAAAAATTTGCACATTATCAATGCAACTTCTTAAAAATAACAAGAACTGCTATCTGACTTCAGTTAAACTATACTTTGTCTTGTAAATTTACTTATCAAACTAAATTACATAATTTTACTTGGAATTCATCTCTGAGCAGTGTGTATGCACAAGCAAACCATGATAATCTTTTAAAACCATGATAGTTTATTTGTATGTCTGCGCTTGATATTTTAATAGTTTTTTAAATATCCCACTTATATACAAAGGGTTTAAAAATTAAACTTGTCTTTTTTTTCCCCCTTTAACAGGGTCTCTTCCACCCAGCTAGAAAGGTTAGAGATGTATATTGGAAAATCTACAATTCAATTTATATCGGCTCACAAGATGCACTCATTGCACATTATCCCCGGATCTACAATGATGAAAAGAACACATATGTTCGTTATGAACTTGACTACGTATTGTAAAGTGACTATTCTGTCCTGTGTTCATTTTTTTAATCCATTCTAAATTTGCTTTAAATTTGATGTAAAACTAAAAATATTGCTCATCCGTAGTGCTGGACACAGACAAATGTTCTGCAGCATGATTTTTAGAAGAAGCCTGTTTTGATGTAAAACTGTGCAAGCTAGAAATGGCAAAGAAAGCTGTGATTTCATCATATCCTGAATCTATTACCTGTCTGGTCCATATTAAAATTCAAATGTCATTCCTAGTGTTTGAAAGGGATGTGTATTTGGGAAATAAACATTTGTGTACAAAATGTGCCTTAATCCTTTTTATATAAAATATACTGTTAAGACAAATTATATAATTGTGTACCCTTTCTGTAAAGCATGTAATATAGCCTCAAAGGATCATGTGTAATCCCTAAGAAATAATATAATACATGTAAGAAAATGATTGAAATGCTTCACTGTAAATACAGCGAGGGGGAAAAAAATCACTTTATAGTGCACCAATTCTACACACCATTACAGCTAAAGATTTGTGACAAATCAGTATTCAGGCAGTCTTTCCAACATAGTATTGTATGGTTTGCAGAGCTTTGAACCTATTCGCAGAGTAGTTTGTATGTTTGGTCCTTTGACTCAGAGCAGACATGAGCTTGACTGATTTTAAATTAATATTGAGCCAATACCTCTAAAAAGCCAGGTTTTTTTGCATTTTATGTAAATCTGTACAGAAAATAATTTAGGAGCCATAGAGCAGATCATTTTTCAAGTCCTATGTTGGAAGTGTGAAAACTTTTTAATTTTAAGTACAAAATTGAAAGAAAAAATAAAATTTTCTGGCAGGTCATTTAAATGTTCTCTCTCAGCGTTTTTAGAGTGAATGATGTTTCATCTATCTTATTACCCTTACACAATTTATGCTTAGAAAGTCTATATCACATTTGTGTTGACATTTGCATGTCTATAACAAGTTAAAATAAACTTGCTTCATGCCCAGAAATAGTTTTTACACTGCATTCTGGGAACCTAGGCAGGGTCATGCAAATATGCCCACAAAGATTTAGCTACTGCAATCCATAACCATAATAAATATGGCTTGCCTTAAGCATATGCCAGCTGTATAAAACAGTTCCGAGCAAAGCTAGGGTTGGATGTATTTTATATATATATATATATATATATATATATATATATATATATATATATATATATATATATATATTCATTCTACACACGGGATGGCCAGGCTTCAGTACATTGAGCCTCTAACTTAGTTTTATATGAATGCTGACTCTTTCCAGAAAACTGGGCAACTACTTAAATCCACCCAAATGTCCTCAACGTATACAAAATCTGAGCCATAAATGAATGGGTAGTACTTTAAATACAATAAAGTTTCTTATGGATGTTTATGTGCATGTATTAAATACATTGAGTTTACTTGTTCAAATATAACACTACAGACAGGTAGCTTACTCTACAATATGCTCTACATTTTCTTATGCAACCGAAAATGATCTAGGACAGGAATACCGCTGGGTCAACACAAACGGCTTGCGTATGCAGCTTATTTACACTGCACACATTGCTGACACTTACACGTCAGCTCAACAACACTGCAAATCTACATTATATGCTGCAGGAACATCAAAACAGATTGTTAGCTCTTCAGCACATTCCTTGCTGCATATATTAATTACAATCAGCTAAGGTATATTATATTTCATTAATTAGCATAAAATATATATATATATATATATATTACACAAAACCCCCCAAAAAAACACAGTATTGCAAACAACCACAAAGACCTTCAGAGTGCCTCACAAGGAGCGCCAACGGTGCTCATTGCACACAAACTACACCAGGGAAGACCCTTGCAATAAGCGCCAAAAGGAGATCAGCGCGGACCTTACAAATAAGCGCAAAAGCGCCTATAATACGAAAAAATACACCAACCCAGAGGCTTGCAATTAATCCCGAAGGCTCGCATTGCGAGCCATGCGCTGAGCGCCAGCCTCGCAATAAGCGCTGAAGGATCGCATACCACCAAAACACTTACTCTCTGTGGCAAACAGCATTACCTGCCTTACAATTTTATGTTAGCACCGGTCACTTTAAGAGGTTAAAAGTTTCACAGATATGTTTATAGATAGGATTTGGCACTGTCATATTTAATGATAAAAATGTAGTTATAAGGATGACTTAAGAAATCTCAACAAATGAAGCGTTGACACCTGACTATAAGAAATTTACACAGAGTTGGAATTGGGCAATAGAGGCCGTTATATATATATATATATATATATATATATATATATATATATATATATATATATATATATATATATATGATAAGGGCTTGTTAATACATTTCACTTTTCCGTTTTTGGGTTTGTGTCTCCATTTTTTTTTTTTATGTTTTTTTTATTTTATGTTTGTTCCCTCAAATTCTGAGGTAAAGATTTTGTCAGAAATGCTTTAATAATCCTGCATAGATAGATGCTTATAGGTTTTTGAGAGACTGGGAGGTAGCTGCCTCCATTAGAAAGGTTCACCTACCACTTCTAAACATTGGCTAATTAGCCCGTAGGAATTCGACCCAACATGAGAGATAGGATGGGTCATATTCGGTATGTCTGTAGTCAGTATATATGTTTAAAGGAACAGAGAAGCACAAATTTAAATAGGTTAGGAAGGGGAAACATAGGTTAAGAGGAATTAAGTCAATAAAGAAACTATGGGCCTCATTCTATTACCGGCCGTAATTCGGCCGTAAGGCTGCGATTCCTTGCGGGGGTTCAGTTAACTCGCGATTCAATTATACGGCCCGCAAGGATCTCCCCTTACGGCCGGCCGCATATCTTGAAACCGTCCGTAAGCTCTGAAATTTAAAAACGCAAAAATAAATTGAAGCCTGCACTGTACAGCTCTGTAAATGCTAGGGATCATATTGGGGGACATGAGGATTAAAAGGAACCCCCTCTCAAGCTTGCACATCAGCCCAAACCCGAGTTCAAATTAACTGTTTATTTTCCGGCTGCGGCGTGGGCGTGTCTGAGGTGCTCCAAGCACTCTGGACTTTTTACATGGATATTTTACGTATATTAAAAAAATATTATTTTACGGATTTAAGTATAGGGTAATTATGTGCTATTTTTTCTAACACCGAATATCACTTTATAGACTCCGCAAAGTGCAGGATGGCTTTATTTTGGCTATTTTATGTGCTTAATTGGTGCTAGCGGGACCTCTTTCCTGCAAGTAAGCTGCGGCTCGCTTTTAGCCTTGCTGAGAGGGTTCCCGGAGCAATTGAATTGCAAATAGGATTTTCTTACGGCCGATTTCCTTGCGGCCGTTTTAGATCAAAGGATTTCCTCCGGCGCGAGCGGCCGCAAGAGATAGCAAGGCACCGGCCGCAAGCCTGCCGGAATCCCCGGCCGGAGGGGAATAGAATAGCAGAATAGCTTGCGGCCGGTCCTTACGGCCCGCAACGGCTGCGGCCGCTAATAGAATGAGGCCCTATGTCATTAAGGATAATATCACATAACACCAATGGATTGAATATGCCCATTAAAAGAAAAATTGCATTTTCAGAATATAATAAATCAGGTACAGAAATAATCTGCCTGCAAGAAACACATCTGAAAATGAAGCATAACCATCTATTAAAAAATAAATCTTTTTTTAAGAGAGTAGATGCTAATTATACTAGTAAAACGAGGGGAGTCTCGATATTATTTAAAGCTAACTTAGTGGTGGAGGAAGAGTTTAAAAAGATTGATATAGAGGGAAGATATATATTGTGGGTAGGAGAAATAAATAAAAGCATCTACACAATTGTAAATATATATGCCCCAAATAAGAATCAAGAGAGATTTCTTATAAAAATATTGAAGTTAGTTCATAAATATAAAAAAGGAAAAGTTATTATATGTGGAGACTTAAATTTAGCTATGGATCCAGTTCAGGATAGATCAAAATCTAAATATAAGAAAAATAATAATACTTCGAGTTATTTAAGATTAAGAATTAAAAAACTAATGATAGAGCTTGACCTCTTTGATATTTGGAGAACATTTAATCCAGAAAAGATAGAGTTTACATATCACTCAAAGAAATATAATGTATACTCTAGAATAGATTATTTCTTGGGGGATCCTTCAGTGGTATACGATACAAAAAAAAAAAACTATCTTATCTACTGCACTATCAGATCACTTTCCACTGATGTTGGAACTAAAAGGGGTTGAAACCTATGGTAAAATAAGAAATTGGAGAATAGAACCTCTGATTTTAAAAGATAAGATATATATAGAAGAAATAAGAACAGCTATTAGAGAATTTATGCGCTTAAATATAGATTCAGTATCATCTCCTTCACTCACATGGTGTACACTAAAAGCATTTGTTAGAGGCATTCTAATAGAAAAAGAAGCGCGAATGAAGAGAGCTAGGGGAACAACCCTAAGAAATCTTTATATTCAGTTAGATATATTACAGAATAGCAATAAAAATCTTCCATCTATGCAAAAGATGGAAAAAATGAGAGATATCAATTTACAAATTAAAAAGATCTTTCAGTTAATTCAAGATAGAATGGTTTGGAAAGCACAACAAAACAATTACCTCATGGGAGGAAAAATGGGGAAATATTTGGCCAATAAAGTTAAGAATCAAAAAATTCAAAACCATATCCAGGGACTCAGGGGAGAAGATAATCAGCTATATAACCATCCAGAAAAAATTGGCAACATATTTTTCCAATACTACTCAGAATTATACAATATTGAGAAGCAGAAAGATTTTCAGAAACCTAGTTTGAGTGAGATAAAAAACTTTTTGAAGGATATTAAATTCTTTAAGATATCAGAGGAAGAACTATTATATCTAAATGAACCAATAACGGAGAAAGAGATAATAAAGGTTATTAATGAAACAAAAAACAATAAGGCCCCTGGTATTGATGGCCTAGATAAACTATTCTATACAACGTTTAAAGACCAGCTGGCCCCTTTATTGGCCAGTATGTTTAATGAGATTAAGAACAGCGGCATTATTAGAGAGGAGTTAACTGAAGCAAAAATTATAAATATACTAAAAGAAGGAAAAGACCCGGAAGATAGGAAGAGCTATAGACCGATCTCTCTTATTAATTATGATTTAAAAATATATTCTAAGGTGTTAACTAATCGTTTGATCCCTTTAATTCCGCAGTTGATTAATTCAGAGCAGACAGGATTTGTTAAGTCCCGACAAGGAGGGGATAATATAAGAACATTGATAGATATTCTCTCTATAGGGAGGAGTGATGGGGGCCCCAGTTTGGCTCTGTCGATAGATGCAGAGAAAGCCTTCGACAGAGTCAGCTGGGACTTCCTTAAGATTGCCTTGGAATATTATGGACTAGAGGAATTTGCTTCTAAAGCAATTATGGCTCTTTATATTAACCTTACAGCTAAGATTAGTGGGCCTAATTATGAAACATCTTTTTTTCCCATAAAAAATGGAACTAGGCAGGGCTGTCCCTTGTCTCCCATATTATTTAATCTTTATGTGGAGCCTCTTCTATTGAAAATAAGGGAAGCAAAGGATATTGAGGGAGTAAAAGTCGGTCTTAAAGAGTATAAAATTGCTATATATGCAGATGATCTGATAGTTATTTTGAAGAACCCTATCCAATCTTTGGGAGCTCTTGATTTTTAAAGAATTTGGAAGACTCTCTTATTATAAGGTCAACCATGAGAAATCAGATATTATATGGAGAGATCTCTCCTTTGAAGAAATTACAAGTTTAAACAGCTCATTTAATTTTAAATGGAACTCTAATAAAATAAGTCATCTGGGTATAGACCTATCATTCAAGGTTAATAAGATTTTGAAATCTAATCTAGAAAAGATATGGAAACAGATTCAGAAAATCCTCTTAGAGTGGAAAGATGTAAAATTTTCATGGTCAGCTAGAATCGCAATTAGTAAGATGATATTGATCCCTAAAATCACTTATATCCTTAGAACAATTCCGGAAGTTCCGCCAAAATATTGGATTGTTAAACTGCAAAGAAGTATAGATGCATTTATTTTGGGTGGTAAAAGAACTAGAATCCCTCTTTCAATTACCAAAAGACCCATGCTTAAGGGTGGATTGGCATCACCCTCTATAAGAGATTTATATAATGCTATTGCCCTCTCTCAAATTATGATATGGAGTACTCCTGCCATTAATCCAGGTTGGAAGTCCTTAGAATACGATATATTAAAAATAGACACTCCTAATACATTGCTGTGGATTGATGGGTTAAATGATGTCAAGAGTGAACGGCTACCCAGAGGAGTAAGAACATTGTTAAAATTCTGGGTGACAAATAGAGATAAATTGAACCTTTCGAGATATCCTTCGTTAGGTGCCCCTATAGAGTGTCTCTTATCACCGTTCAATGTTGACTTAATAGGTGGATGGAAATTGCAGGGAATATCCCTTATAAATGATCTCTACGCATCTGGTGTCCAACTATCCTGGTCTAACTTGAAACAAAAATATAAACTTAAGAACAACCAATGGTTGGCATTTAGATCCTTACAATCCTTGGTGAAAGCAAAGGGATATGGTAAAAAGATTAGCTATTCGATTACTGACTTTGAAAGTATGCTATATCAGAAGGCGTTACCGAATAGAATTTCAAGATGTCATAAGATTCTGATGCCACAGGATAAAGTAAATCCAACGAAAGGTATGTTAGAGTGGCAGAAAGATCTACATATATTAATGGACGGAGATAAATGGGAGAAGGCTCTAAAAATCGTAAAAATTTCTTCCTGCTCTAGTAACTATATTGAATTATATTTCAAGTTGATCAATAGATGGTATTGGACACCAGATGCGATTAATAAATTTGCACAGAACAAAGGGAATACATGTTGGAAGGGCTGTGGTATAAACAGTGATTCACTCCATGCTTGGTGGAACTGTACAAAAATAAAGCCTTTTTGGAGAGCTTGTACATATCTGATTGAGGATATATGTGAGGTAGAGGTTCCTTTTGTTCCAGAGCTGCTCCTATTACATATAAACATAAGGGAGACTTTTCCAAAAGTCTACCTCCTGGTCTCTCATATTCTTTTGGTTATTAAAATGTATATTGTGAAATATTGGAAATCAGAGTCCTCCCCATCTCTTCAAGAAATTATAAATTGTGTTATAAGAAATAGAAAGTTTGAAGTCCAAGGAGAGAGCTTAGTCAAGCGAACTGGAAGAAAAGGACAAGACAGATGGTCTGTTTGGGATAGTTATTGTAATAGAAAGGTTAATATATTAGAAATTATGTTTGATAATTGGTTACTATTGGTTTTATATGACTTTGCTGTCAAATCAGATTTTCTCTTTCCCTTTGCTTTTCTCCGTCTCTCTTTTTCCCTTCCTTTTCTTTTCTCTTCTCTGCTCCTATTGGAGTGGGGGGAGGGAGGGGAGGGGGAGGGAGGGGGGAGGGGAAGGGAAGAGGAAAGATATTTTGTTTTTTTGTTTTTTATTTTCCTTCTTCACCCGAGTCTCCCCAGAAGCACATGATTTCTGTGCTAAACTGCTAACTATATTGAGAGTAGTGCCGGTTCCTCTGTATGCTTGGTGGAGGTATCAAGTTAAGTGACCTTGCTATTAGGGAATTGCCTTCCCATCAGGAGTACAAGATATTATATAAAAATTGGTATTCGAAGAGATGGGAGGGAGGAGATTTTAACAGTGTATTTATACATATGCAATTGCTAAACTGTTGAATTACTGATACCTCTGGAATGTATGATTGTTTTGTTTTGTTATGTTTTTGATGTTTGTTAAAGAAAAATGAGAAAAAAGTATTTAAAGAAAAAAAAAGATTGATGAAGAAATCTCCATGCTAAAGGAGGAGCAAGCCCGCCACTTAACATTTCAGGAAGACCTAGAAAATAGATCTCGGAGACAGAATATCAGACTGAGAAACGTACCCGAATCAGTAACTGACCTCCATCTATACATGTCAGAGCTCTGTGAGTTTCTGCTAACAAATCTGGACTCTGAGCAATATAGACTGGACTGGATCCATAAAGCTCTGGGAGGTCGTTCCACCATGTCTGAACGCCCCAGAGATATCATCGCCCGCTTCCATTACTTTACAACTAAGGAAATGTTCATGAGAGCATCCGGGGGGGTATCCCTGACATCGAAGGGCACAGACCAAGTGTCTTTGCGGACCTCGCTTAACAAATGTTTTTCAAGAGGAAAATGATGAAACCACTCCTGGACAACATCCTGGCCCATGGCTGGAAATACTCTTGGGGCTTTCTATTTCGCCTACTGATTGCTAGGGACGGCAAGTTCTTTACCATCAGAACCCTAGAGGAGGGGACGGCCCTTCTAGCTACCTGGGGCATTACTTTAACAGATGCTCATGGAGTTTCTGGCGACAGCCAACACATCAGGGAGTTGACAGAGGGTCCCCGGGGAAGAACAGTTGGCCTTAATTCTCGTGGTAGAGGTTCCAACCTCCCCTCCAGAAGACATCAAAACAGGGCCCCTGACCAGCCAGATGTGCCATATATCCAATAACACTGTGATGTATTGTTATATGATATGTTATAGTTATGTTCTACCGCTTATTTTGATCTTCTAAAACTTGCGACCAAAATATGAACAGACATGACTAGTTAAACTCTTGCATAACTATCTGTCACTCTGTCACTTTAGAAGAATATTTCTTCTTTTTTTTTTATATAGATATTGATAGTGTCCCTTAAGGGCTTCACCATATACACCCCCCCCCCCCCCCCCCCCCCGCGAATCCAGTCAGTATTGGAGTCTAATACTACTGGACTCACCAATTTAATTAGAAGGATAGTGCTCGCTCTCCTTGAAGTAATACTACGTTCCTAGTTTTGTTATATTCTATTAGTATAATTTTATTTTTAGAACTAAAAAAAAAAGTTTTTTTTATAAATTTGTGTCAACAAATTTGACGCCGGATTACTTGACAAGCAGTTTCAACCACTGTATATTGTTGTGTTCTCCTCATCCGTTCTACCCTAACATTTTATTTTACGTTTACATCAATTTGCACAGTGAAGTGACGCAGGTGGTTTCTGGACGGAGTCCCAGCGGGAGGCTCATCAGACTGGATACTCGAAGGCGGCGATAACCATTCGTGCTCTACTAAGCTTGGCCTTGAGCCCCAGACAAACGGTGAGTCATGAATATTAATATCATTTCACATAATGCTCAGGGCCTGAATTAACCGATTAAGAGAGGGGTTGCCATAAAAGAGTATCAGAGACTAGGGGGCGATGCAATATTTGTGCAAGAAACACATTTTAAGAAACTAGCTGTCCCCAAATACTGGGGGAAAACATATAAACAAACTTTCCACTCCACCGCAACAGAAAAGAAAAGAGGGGTGACACTCCTTATTCATAATAGGCTTACATTACGCCACACCCGCACTCAGACAGACCCAGAGGGTAGATATATGGCAGTACATGGCACCATTCATGACCAGAAAATTACCTTCCTTAACATATATGCGCCAAACACTGATCAGAAGCAATTCTTCACTAAGATTTCAGATCTGATTATGGGCTGGGAGCACTCCCTCCTGATCATAGGGGGGGACATGAACACAGTCCTAGATCCATCTACAGACAAATCAACTGCTACCACTAAACTCACACCTCCCACGACTACCAGAGCTCTTAAACATATTCTCAGATCTAATTGCCTGATAGACAGTTGGAGGATAATGAACCCCACTGATCGAGAGTATACTTTTTACTCCCCCAGACATCTGTCACACTCCAGAATTGATTACCTGTTCATTCAACAACACCTATCACTAAACTTAGAAGCAGCTTCCATTCAACCCATTTCGTGGTCAGATCATGACCTGGTTCTGATCTCCTAGTCTGGACTTCTACCAGCGGGACGGTCCCCCTTGTGGGCACTAAATCCCTGTCTATTAAATAATTTAGTCCTAAGGGAAAAAATCAGCAGCGCAATTGTGGAAAACTTCAGGATTAATAGTGGGGGTGAGGTAGACGGGGGAGGAGTGTGGGCAGCCCATAAGGCAGTGATTAGAGGAGTTTGTATTAAGCTAGGAGCAGCAGCAGCGAAAAAAGCAGATAGAGCGCAAATTAGTGACCTTAATAGCAAGATCACAGAGTTACAATCACTATTTGCCAGGAATCATGATCCTAAGATCTACAATGAAATTCTGAAATACAAACACACCTTAAAAACAGTGCTCAGGAAGAAGGTGGTCTCCATGCTACAACGTACGCAGGCCAGCTTCATTAGGAGCACCAATAAACCTGACAGTATGTTGGCCAGAAAGCTTAAAGCACAGAGGGCGGACTCATTCATCCCAAAGATATTTACTAAAGGGAAAGGCCCGGTCTCTAAACCAGTCCAGATTGCTGATGTCTTTCGACAATTTTATACAGAACTGTATTCCGCCGCCTCCCACTCAGGATCCTACTCTCACAAATCACAAATTGATGAATTTCTTTCTGGGATTCAGCTGCCACAAATTGAGGAATCACAGGCAGAGACCCTAGCAGACCCCATAACTTCTGAGGAAATAAAACAGGCTATTAAGGCCACGAGATCACATGCAGCACCTCGTCCGGATGGATTCACAAATTTTTATTATAAACAATACATCGATCTCTTGCTACCGCACCTCCAAGAATTATTTAACAGTTTCCTCTCTGGTTCTTCAATCAGACCAGAATTTCTAGAGGCTAAAATTATCGTAATACCCAAAGAGGGGAAAGACCCAGCACAGTGCGGTAGTTATAGACCGATCTCGTTGATCAACATGGACCTCAAATTATATTCCAAAATAATGGCAAACAGATTAGCCCCATTGTTGCTGGACGTGATCCATCCGGACCAGGTAGGCTTCATCTCAGGTAGAGAAGCACCCGACAACACCAGGAGAATCTTTAACCTGATAGACTTGGCTACCAGAGAGGATATCCCGCTAATGCTCCTATCTTTAGACGCCAAAAAGGCATTTGATAGGATAGACTGGACTTTTATGTGGAAAACATTGGCGAAGTTTGGTCTGGGGGACGGCTTTTTGAAGGGCATTTTGCCTTTATACAGCGGTCCAAGAGCATGTATTATATATCAGGGATTTGTGTCCAAACAATTTAATATTACTAGGGGAACTAGACAGGGCTGCCCACTCTCCCCCTTGCTCTTCGCCCTTAGTCTTGAACCACTGGCAGCGGCAGTTTGACATTGTCCAAACATTAAAGGAGTGCAGATTGGCCCTAATGAGCATAAGCTCAACCTTTTTGCAGACGATATCATGCTGTCACTTACAGATCCAATACCAAGCCTGCCTAATTTATTCCAATTGCTCACAGACTTTGTCAGAGTGTCAGGGTTCAAAATCAACACTAACAAGAGTATAGCCCTCAACATTACACTACCCCAAACGATGAAACAGAACTTAGAAAACAGCTTTCCCATAAAATGGGCCCCCAAACAGATAACTTATTTGGGTATTAATATTCCGCGGTCTATAGCGTTGGTATACGAGCCAAATTTTCCTCCTGTCTTTAACAGAATCAAGGCAGATATCTCCAAGTGGTCCTTCCTTAACATCTCATGATTGGGCAGAATAAATTCCATCAAGATGAATGTGATTCCCAAATTATTATACCTATTTAGGACAATCCCAACCCCGATCAGGTTACCCAACCTTAGAGTGATGCAAAAAACACTTTTTAAGTTCGCCTGGAATAACAAGAAACCAAGAATCAATAGAACCACAATGTGTGCGCCTAAACAGAAAGGGGGGCTAGCCTTCCCTGATCTAATCAAGTATTATAAGGCCACTAGATTAGCTCAAACCACGACCTGGTTTAAAAAAGAGGCCATACCGGTGTGGCAGACATAGAGAGGCAACTTCTAGAAGACAAGCATTGGGTACTATCGCAGGTTTTATGGCTTAGCTTAGGTCGGGACCTACGAACAGGAGAGTTACCGATTTGTATTAGTCACTCATTGAAATTATGGAAAGACCTGAACAGAAGCGTAAACCTCCTGAGCGTGGGTTCTGGCTTGATTCCACTATGGCAATCTCACAAAGGTCAGCACCTCAATAAATTTACCCAGATGAAATGGTGGATAAAGAACAAAATAACAATTGTGGCAGATACCTTAGTGACCTCACAAAGCAACACATCGTCATTTATCACTGACATAAATCAGGTGCCACATAGAGAGTGGCTTAATCTGATGGCAATTAATGAGATACTAACACACTCTACGAAAATCAACAAATATCATACCAAATCTCCCTTCGAGAAATGCTGTATCAAAAATCCCAGAGGTAAGGCCAATATAGCCATCATTTACAATCAGATGGTGTCTCTCACCAACAGGGTTAAACCACATTACCAAACTGCATGGGAGGCTGACTTGCAGGTAGCTCTAGACGACAGCAAATGGAATAAGATCCTCAAACAAGCCAATACCTCTTCACTAAACGTAACACTAAAAGAAAACTCTTTTAAGACAATAATGAGGTGGTACCTTACACCAGCAAGACCCCATCTTCTGAAAAAAAACACACCCTGACACATGTTTTAGGGGCTGCACGGACACTGGTACACTGATTCACATGCTGTGGGAGTGTCCAAAATAAGACCCATATGGACAGCAACATGCAACCTATTAGAAACACTTTTGGGGACAACAGTAACACAAAAGCCTGAGGAAGCTTTGCTAGGCCTTCCAATTACGGGGCTATTCAAATCAGAACAATGTTTAACAACACAGATATTTTTGGCCACGAGATGCATCATAGCTAAACACTGGAAACTTACCTCCCCTACTCACATTGAAGTACTTCACAAAATCAGGTTCATTCAGGCTATGAGCTCCCTTTCAGCTGAAATTGATGAAAGATACCGTCGGTGGGCCTCCTGCTGGGACTTATGGACTCTACGAGGTCCACAATAAGGTTCGTGTAAACTACTTTTATGGGTTGACCTGATGTTTGATCTATGGTTTCACCTTACTGTACCTCCTGGACACATGTCTGCTTTGAGGAATGTATATCTGTTCAAGACCTTGTGTGACTTTATATATATGTTTTACATGTTCATGTGTTATTCTAACCAAAAAAGAAAAACTTTGAAAGAAACTGTTTGATATATCTTGTTGATACTTGAGAGATTTGTTATATGATTTGCTGAACTTACGATGTTATATTTGTTTATTCTTTCAATAAAAAAGTTAATTATAAAAAAAAAGAAACAGCCTGGCGGCCCCATGCTGCAAACCCCGTTTTTCAGAACAAAAGGATCAGACCTCTAAACTTGCAAATTGTTATTGGTATAATTACCTAAGAAATTTAGACAGAAATGCAAAACAATTACTTAAATAATCTGATTCTACATTCAAAACATGTTTAGCTTGTAAACAGCAGATCTTACTTCTCAACTTATAATAATAGAAAAGGCTTGGCTGGCATATTATGGCCTTCAGGTATAACATAGCCCAGATCTGTATATTATATTCAGATCAGACAACCAGAATTAAACTTTCTGATAAAGGCTGAAAAAGGACTATATTATTTTGTTAGAATATAATTTATGCTCAATGATCACATTGATATGTAAATACATTCTTCCTCCAATAAAAGGGCATCTGAAGCTACAAGTGGCAAAAGATACGTTATAATTTATTAAAAAACTGAACAAAGAAGATGGATGGTGCCTATAAGAAACGTACGTCCAAAAAGATTCATGATTATTACGATAGAAATCCAACTATGTACTCTTCTCAAAAAATTTCTGCTCCAGCTAAACAATCGCCGAAAAGTGGAATAGAGACCTCTGTGCCCAGCACTAAAACAGATATCCAAGACTTGAATTAATTAATTTCTTCTTTCAGATCAGAAATCATGGCTGAAAGTCTCTCTGGAACTAATAGCAGAAATACAAGCATTGGATACCAAAGTTTCAGAATTAGAGGATAAGTATAAAAGTCTTCTTAAATCACATTCACAAATGTAAAGGGAGCTGTTTATACTTAAAAAGAGGAACAAAACCAACTTAAAACTAGACGAGGATCTAGAAAATAGATCAAGAAGACAAAATATATGTATCCGCAATTTACTGGAATCAGTACTAGATCTTTCTCTATACATGAAAGATTTATATGCCAACCTTTTACCAGATCTAAATGAAGAACAATATAGAATGGACAGGATCCATAGAGTTCTAAGAGTTCTGCTATCCTCTAATGAGTGATCAAGAGATGTGATTGTTAAATTTAATTATTTCCATACAAAAGTCTTATTCATGAGAGCAGCTGGACTTGGTGTCCCTGAAACCAAAGGAGGTCAACCAGCTTTTAGACTTATCACCCACTACTTTATACAAAAGGAAACTCCTAAAACCATTGCTGCAGGTGATTACAAAGCATGGATTCAAGTATACTTGGGGTTTTTCTTTTAGACTGAACTTATCAAAAGTAGGGAGACTCATTCTATTCATACTCTAGAGGAAGGAGAAGCTATACTTCATTTGTGGAACTTAGCAACTCTTAGCATCCTGGAACAAAATCAAAACTTCATTCCACAAGGTGGATTAAGAGATTGTCCTGTCGTGGTATTTATAGTAAATGAAACTTGAAATAGTCAATTCAACTTATTGTCCGAGTCTAACGTCAATTCATAGGCAAATATCACTTTTAAACAAAACAGCGTTTATTATCAATATCACAATCGAATTCTAAAGTAAATAAAAAGTTCTAAACAGTACTATATGATTTTCAGATGTCAACAACCCAATTAAGTCTACTGCAATATTAATACGATAAAATGTTAATAAAACAAGAAAAACCTTCTAACTTCTTTATCAACAAAATCTTCTAGGATAATAGAAAATAACAATAAATTACTATTAATCAATATTTCTTATTTTAGCTATTTATAATAAACACGAAAATCAATCTTATTAATATAGTAAATCACAATAATATTGTTGGCAGAATATATAATATACCCCAATAGACCTATATAACTAATAATGGGGTGGTGCTATATTAATAACCATATATTGAATAACAAAAATACTATTGGAATAAAGGAAAATATATCACAATTTGAATAATACCTACAGTAGATATATTGGTGGCTTCTGTGATATAATTGATTTAGTGGAATAAATAAGATCAATTTATCTATTATATCACAGAAGTTTGAAATTAAATCTATACATTACCAGGTACCAGAATCAACCCAATATCACGTAGAGTCAGCCTGGATAATCCCAAATCGATTATTATAGGAAAAATGAAATATATCAGGAATCAAAAATATGTCCTCTCTTTGTTAGGATCTTGCATGTGTGTGAGTCAGCCTCCCTCTCTTTCTCTGATTCTTTCCTTTCTTATTCCTTCCCCCTTCTTTTTTTTTCTTTCTTCTTTGTCCTAGGCCTATTTTAAATAGCCATTCTTATCTAGATTTCACGTTTATCACATCCTGGAATTATTTCTATCACTATTGTGTTAAGTGGGGATACATGAATATCAAATGCACAATCAAACAAATATTGTCAGTACAAGGTGAATTCCCGTCTCCAATTGAGGTGTTACTTATTTCAAGGCATTTGGAGGATCAAATGAATTAGTATGAATACTAATGACTAGCCTTTTGGTAGTTTCACTGTTTACATTCTCATTACAATGCAGACATTTAGTGAAGCTCAGAAAAATGGAATATGTGTATAAATTTAAAAACTCAAAATAAAAGGATGATGCGCAATACAGGTATAACATAACACATAGATATGAAAAGTTTAAGATATTTCCTATCCGATGATATCAAACACTGTTATGTTTGAGGAGTTTCTATATGTGTATTAATTAAAATATTAAAAGGATATATTTAATCAGCAATATATAATTAAAATGGTATATATATGTAGGAGTATACTCATTCATAAATTTAATAGGTAAAAACCCTGACAGTCCATACTAGAAGAAATAATAGAAGAAATCTCAGAGTAGTACCAACTAAAAGAAAAAGTTCCACACCATAATCAAAATAGTATATCCAGAAAACCTCATGGACTCCTATAAGTTCTAAAAGTCTTAATAGGAACATAATCTAAAAGAAGAATCAAACTATACATAAAAAGTTGTTTTGCCTCTTTCAATACTCCAAATCTCATATGACTTTAGTTCTGTATTTTTAGCTACTAACGAAAGATTTCTAGTTTATTCATGTGAGAACTAATTATTATTATTAAACGACAGAGGGAAAATAATTTAAAGATAAGTGGATTTAACTTCATGTCTCTAATTCAAAACTACTTGAAAGTTTATTATGCCTCTACTCTTAAAAACAGTATGTTATATTTTTGCCCTTAAAAAATATCTTCCATACGCTAAGTGCTAATTGGGTGAACCTTCTCTGTATCCAACTTTGGTATACAATTCGGTTCACCATACAGAAAAGAGGACAGCGATTGCTCTCCTCTGAAATATTGTTGTTATTTGAATATCTTAAAAATATGCTGAAGTAAGTCAGAGAGTTTATTAACACCCATAAATTTACTAAAAAAAGTTAATCTTTAAATCTGGTCATAAACAGAAATAGATAAGAAAAAGGGAGGAATAAAATTTGTAAATTAGTAATATGTTAATTAATTACTATATGTAAGGTTTATAATGTTAGATGTAAGATATTTCTTTGATATGATAAATATCTAGCTGATTTATATAAAAAGCAGAAGAAAAAAATTAGAAATATTATTCATTTTGCAAGAACCCAAACGAGCATTGCGCATGCGTGGGAGTTGCGCATATCGTAGTTGTCAAACTGCGATTTGTAGCAAGGGTGACAACTCTATACAGAGCCCCATGAGCCTCTAATTAACCCCATCATGTATGGGGGTCTATACAGACCCCCATAAGACTCTATTTAACCCAAGCACTCATGGGACTCGGTTACAGAAAATTAAAAAGAACATTACAAAAAAAAAAAAAAAAAAAAATTACTCACCTAAAAAGAAAATACATGCCAGCAACTGAGGCCCTCGCTTTGCTTAAACCCCCTCTCACACCCACTTTGATAGAACTACCCCCTCTCACACCCACTAGAACTACCCTCTCTCACACATCCTTTGATATAACTGCCCCATCTCAGACCCACTTTGATATAACTGCCCCCTCTCACACCCACTTTCATATAACTACCCCCTCTCACACCCACTTTCATATAACTGCCCCCTCTCACACCCACTTTCATATAACTGCCCCTCTCACACCCACTTTCATATAACTGCCCACTCTCACACCCACTTTGATATAACTACCCCCTCTCACACCTCCTTTGATATAACTACCCCCCTCTCACACCCACTTTGATATAACTACCCCCTCTCACACCCACTTTGATATAACTACCCCCTCTCACACCCACTTTGATATAACTACCCCCTCTCACACCCACTGTGATATACCTACCCCATCTCACACCTCCTTTGATATACCTACCCCATCTCACACCTCCTTTTATATAACTACCCCCTCTCATGCCCACTTTGATATAACTGCCCTCTTTGTTATGACTGCCTCCTCCCACCCCTCTCTTTAGCCCCTCTTCCATAGGACTCATAGTCTACCTCCCTCAGTATCCTCCTAGATATACCCCTCCCTGCAAGCCCCCTCCATCTCCTTTAGATCCCCTCACCGGTCCCCTCTCATTTCCCTCCTTCGACCCCCCAGCCCCCGCCTGCAGGGTTGACGTTGTCATCTCATCTCCCGGTTCCGGTGTCTCGGAGGTTCCTGCGAATTCTCTCCACCACCGCAAATGCTCCACCACCTGCGAATTCACTCCACCACGGCAAATGCTTCGCGAGGACCCGCATTTGCGGGTAACTGCGTCCCTCACTTTGCGAGGGACCCAGTTCTTGCGGGCCCGCAAGCATTAGCAACAACTTTTGGCAAGCCCACATGCTCGCAACTATATATGTGATAATGTCTCCTTCAATAAAAATTTGAAAGGTAGGAGAAGAGGCGAACAATGTTTTTGTTGGATTCAAAACCAATAGATAGAAAGCAGTTGCCTTTAGTACTTATTTAGTATAGTACATAAGAGAACTGCATGGCCATAAGCTTGCCAACACAGCATGGACATTTATTTAATACATTGCATATTTCCACCTGTGCTAACTGAGCAGCCTTATAATACCTCTGTCACAACCAATCTCCCTATTTGAGCAAGCAGTATTGACCACTGGCGGAGGTTCATGCTGCCATAAAAAGTTTGATAATATGGGTGGGGATTTCAGTAGTTGTCCTGGCATTTTAATTGGTATGGTTTAAAAAATAATACAATAATATATCTTTAAAGAAGTAATTCTTTGGGGGGGCGGAGCTTGCATCTGAACAAGCCAGACATGTCTGAAGAGAGCTTTGTGGAAGTTACTGAAATTAGGCCCAAAAAATATCCCCTAGGATAGCGGAACCCTGATATAAATTTGGGGAAACCCTAGGAGGAGATCTTCGACCCCCCCAGGGACAATCCAATCCAACCGACAAGTCCACACCGCACTGGAGAAGGGGAGCGATGGCCTGCAGCCTATTCCGGTGGCCTAACTACAGCGAAGGGGACACTCATTGTAGGGGCACAGACGGACTTAACAAAGGTGTCCAGCGGAGGCTGGTCCCCACTGGAGGTCTCTGAGAGCCCAGGAGCTTTGCAATTAAAGAGCAAAGAAGAGAGCAGGAAAGCCCGCAAAAATGTGTCCGCCATCTTGGAAATTAGCAAGGGAGTGGCAGGAAGGCCCTTTACATTGGTGCAACAACAACAGGTACTGTAAGCCACACAGAAACACACACAATAAACAGCCCAGTGCCTGGCAGCCAAAGAGAGGGGCAGAGAGAGCTATACCCTTTGTGTGCCCAATCTTATCTAAGGCAAGGGAGGATCCTTTGAACTCTGGGCCAGCCATCTGAGGAGACTCTGGGGATGTCTCCCACATTCTCCCACTGCTAATCCAGTTTACTGCTGGTAATCTTACTGGCTAGCCTGTGGGAATGACATATGGACTGACCTGGGGAAGTACTGAGATTTTTAAATTGTGGTTTGACGTTAACTCTGATGACAAGTGTGCCAGCTTCCTCTGAAAATTGACATCTTAACCTCACAGCTCACCAATTCACACTGTAAACCAGAATATATATAACTTTACAGCCACCTAGTAGCCTCACAGGACACAGAGGCACTACATCACTAAATAAGAAAAATAACTAAATGCTTTTGCAAATACACAGCTACCTTGATTGTACTGAGAAACCTGAAAACTAGAGCTCAACTACCATCTAGTGATCACACAGGAAAAGTACGGCAGCATATAGCTAAATAGGAAAATCGATTATCCTGACATTGCAAATGCATTGCTTTCCAACTTACATTAAGACATCAGAATAATTTAAGCCTCTCTACTACCTGGGGGCGACTCAGGTCAAGCTAACGCTGTACTACTAAATAAAGAACTGAGCTTTAGTACAAGTAAAATACCTTACCCCTTTAAACTGGACTACACAAGGCCAGAAGGTGCCTACCACATTACTGAGGAAGAGCAGAGGGCGAGTACGAGTAGCACCAGATCTAATAAAATGGGTGGGCCAACTATGAACCAAGGCAAACTAGATGTGGTCAAGAATGAGATGACAAGGTTAATCATCAATATCCTGGGAATTGGTAAACTTAAATGGACTGGAATGGGACATTTCACATCATAAAACCACCAAATCTTCTACTGTGCTAAAGGATTCCGCAGAAGAAATGGAGTAGCCCTTATAGTCAATCAAAGGGTGGCCAAAGCAGTGCTTGGTTACAAGCCAATAAATGACAGAACGATTTCAATTAGAATTCAATGCAAGCCATTTAACATCACAACTATCCAAGTCTATACTCCAACCATGGATGCTGAAGAGGCTGAAGTTGTCAAGTTCTATGAAGATCTTCAACATCATCATAGATATAACACCAAGAAAATATGTTACTATCCTCATAAGAGATTGGAAAGATAAACTAGGGAACCAAATGACACCTGGAATAACTGGCAAGTTTGGACTTGGAGTGCAGAATGAAGCAGGTCAGAGATTAGTAGAATTCTGTCAAGATAATTCTCTGGTTGTAGCAAACACCCTCTTCCAACTGCATCTGAGACGACTCTACACATGGACATCACCAGATGGACAACATAGAAACCAGATTGACTATATACTTTGTAGCCAAAGATGGAGGAGCTCTATACAGTCAGCATAAACAACACATGAGCTTCTTATTGCAAAGTTCAGAATTAAACTGAAGAAAAGAGGGAAAATCATCAGACCAAGTAGATACAAAATAAATAATATCCCTTGTGAATATGTAGTGGAAGTAATGAATAGATTTAAGGGACTAGACATGGAAACAGAATGTCTGAAGAACTCTGGACCGGTGTTTGCAACATTATCCAGGAAACAATAACAAAGGATATCCCCAAAATAAAGAAAACTAAGAAGGAAAACTGGCTGTCCGATGAGACTTTGAAAGTAGCCCAGGAAAGAAGGAAAGTGCAAAGTGGCCGGGTTTTGGAAAATATTTGTCCAACTGAATGCAGAAAGAGACAAGGAGACATTCTACAATAAGCAATGTAAGGAGATTGAAGAAGATAACAGAATAGAAAAGTTGAGAGATCTCTTCAAGAAAATTGGGGATTTCAAAGGAACCCTTCATGCTAAAGTGGGTGTGATAAAATACCAAAATGGTAGGGACTTAACAGAAGCAGATCCGGTAAAAAAGAGGTGGCAGGAATACACTGAAGGTCTATACAGGAAGACACATTACAGCAGTGATGACCTCAATAGTTTGTCCAATGAGCTGGAGAGTGAAGTGAGATGGGCCCTAGGATGCCTTGCTAATAACAAGGCTGGGGGAGTTGATTGAAATCCAATTGAACTATTCAAAATTTTACAGGAAGATGCTGTGAAAGTGCAGCTTGCCTTATGCCAAAAATTTGGAAAACTCAACAATGGCCAATAGACTGGAAAAGGTCAGTCTACATCCCAATCCCCAAGAAAGGCAGTGCCAAAGAGTGCTCCAATTATCGAACAATTGCATTTATTTCACATGCCAGCAAGGTAATGCTTAAGATCCTACAAGCTTGACTCCAACAATATATGAACCGGGAACTACCAGATATGCAAGCCGGGTTTCGCAGAGGAAGAGGCACAAGAGATCAAATTGCCAATATCCGCTGGATAATAGAGAAAGCAAGAGAGTTCCAGAAAAGCATCTACTTCTGCTTCATAGACTATTCTAAAGCCTTTGACTGTATGGATCACAACAAAATGTGGCAGGTTCTAAAGGAGATGGGAGTACCACATCATCTCATCCACTTCCTGAGGAATTTGTATCTGGACAGAATGGTTCATGATAGGAAAAGGTGTGAGTCAAGATTGTATATTGTCACCTTATTTATTCAACTTATACGCAGAGTACATTATGTGTAAAGCAGGGCTGGATGAGTCCAAAGGCAGAATCAATATTGCTGGAAGAAATATCAACATTTCAGATACGCCGATGATACTACTCTGATGGCTGAAAGTGAGGAGGAACTAAAGGATCTATTAATGCAGGTAAAAGAAGAATGCAAAAGCTTGCCTGCTGCTCAACGTTAATAAGACAAAGATCATAGCAAACAGCAATATCAGTTCTGAAAAATAGATGAGGGAAAAGTGGAGGCAGTGACAGATTTTATTTTCCTGGGATCCAAGATCTCTTCAGATGGAGACTGTAGCCATCAAATTAAAAGACGTTTACTTCTGGGGAGGAAAGCTATGGCAAGTCTGGACAAGCTAGTAAAAAGTAAAGACATTACACTATCAACAAAGGTCTGCATAGTTAGAACTATGGTATTCCCAGTAGTTACATATGGATGTGAGAACTGAACCATAAAGAAGGCTGAGTGCTATAGAATTGATGCCTTTGAATTGTAGTGTTGGCAAAAACTGCTTAGAATCTCTTGGACTGCTAGAAGATCCAATAAATCAATACTGCAGGGATTCAAGACAAACTGTTCACTGGAAGCTCAAATATTTTGGCCATATCATGAAAAGACAGGATTCCCTAGAAACAACTCTAATGCTTGTAAAGATTAAAGGCACAAGAAGAAGGGGACAGCAGAGGCGGAGATGGATAGATGAGATAATTGAAGCGATGAACATAAACTTAATTGAGTTCAGAGAGGCAGTGACTGACAGATGTACCAAGCGTGCTGCGGTCCATAGTGTCACGGAGAGTTGGACACGACTGAACGACTAAAAAACAATACAAGGACACTGGTTTGAAAGGGGTCTTGAAATTGCTATCTTCCCACTTCAGCACCAGACTCAACACTCACCAACGTCTGCAAAATGGTCTAACCATTATGGAATCAAGGTCTGCATGGGGGCCTAGACTAGCAAAGCAACTAATAGCTGATCATGCCATAACTTTTGACGATTCCTTGCTATAAAATGACACAGTAGAACTTCAGCCTTCCTACAGCCTATCTGCACAAGCTAAACCTGAGCAAATATAGCTACCAAAAGTAGCCTACAAGCAATACCTACCTCCTCAAAATGGGAAAAACCAAATTATGGAGCTCAAACGAAGTGCATCCAAGTGCACTTTAAACCGAGGGCTCCCTCACGCACCCCATCTGCAGGCTAAGCCTCTGACCATTCTGATTCCTCCAGCCAAGAAGACAAACCTAGGGCTTCAGGTCAGCATATGGACCTCTCGGTGAGGTTGATGGCCAAGATAGAGCAACTCCTAACAAAAGCTATTCAGCCTTTAAGGAAAGACCTGAAAGAATTGGGACAGCGCACCCAACTACTTGAGGAAATTACAGATCAGATAGTAGAGGCACAAGAGCCGGACAGATCAACAATTGCTCAGAATGCTTTGCATATCACAGAGCTATCAGATAAAATTGAGGACATGGAGAACCGCTCTTGCAGGCATAATGTCAGAATACACAGATTTCCAAGAGCAATTCAAAACTTTATGACATATTTTAAGGACAGCATCAGCAGCATCCTTCCTGACTCCCCTGAGAGCACTTGGTAGTTAGAACTTGCTCAAAGAGCCTTACGGGGTGCAAGGAATCCAGAGGTACCCAGAGACATTATTGTGCGATTCCTGCGGCAGCAAGCCAGGAACCTTTTACTTACAGCAACCAGAAAAGCTCATATAATTAAAGGTCCTGATAACTGTTCTTCAAATTTTTTTGGTCTAGATAGAAATTAATGAAACCAGCCTTGACAATTCTGATACAGCATAAAATCAGTACCCCTGGAACTTTCCTTTTGCCCTCACGTTTACATATCAAGGTACTACACACTCCACTGGCTCTCTTGAGGACTGCCTTACCATATTAAAGCGCTTACATCTCTGTATGGATGAGATATTGGAGGAGAGACAGGAACAAACACCTCCTCCCATCCCTAGCAGACAATGGACGATTGTCTCTAAACACAAGCATGAGAAGATAGCCTTGAAAAAACGGAGGAGCTAGAAATCAAACCAATGGACAGAGCAGTCAAAACAATCGTAATAACCCCAGCATTGATAATTCTCTCCTGACTATTGAGCCGGCGCTCAGTAATGCCTGAATGGGACTTTATTTTTTTCTTAGATACTAATTCACTCAGCTAAACATCAACCAGCTTGGGTCTTTATTTAGAACCAGCAAATTAAACCACATACTTGGGATAAACTCATCTGGATCCCTAGTGAGTTATCCCCTACCACAACCCACGCAATGATAAATTTAACTTCCTGGAGCTGGGCCAACACCAAGTGTTAACTCACTCCTCATTTGTCACCCCTGCTGTCGGTCTTATCTTTCCCCCATATTCTATCAGACTCTAGTGTAGCTTTGAACACTGGTGGATCTCTAGGAACCTAGATAGGATAAGGTCCTGGTTTATTAATGAGCGTCTCCTGACTTATGGGTTAGTAAAACGTCTAGAAACATTGGACCTCCCAGGGCTACATGGCTTTCTCTCATATGTAAAAATGCCCCCTTAACAAACGCAGTTCTAAGATCACTTTATGACATTTTTAATAGTTTTACAATGAGCAGGAAACCCAAATTTATGTTGAGGTGGGAGTAGGATCTGGGATATGAATGGGAGAGTGCCAAGTAGGCAGAATCCTGCTCAAATTTAAATAAAGGGTCACTTAATTATAGTCTTTTGGAAACATTGATCAAAGTTTTGCATAGAGTTTATTGTACGCCGGACAAACTACATAAGATCAATCCCCAGGCGAGCAATAAATGCTTCAGGAGATGTCAAACTGTAGGCGATAGTATCCATACATGGTGGTTCTGGCCAATAGCCCAAAAGCTTTGGGTAAAATTAACCCAACATGCTGCCACACTTTTTAAATCTCTGATCCCAACTACAATGGAATAGCTTAACTTCTTCCCAAAATAAGCTATTCCAGCGAATGACTATAGTGGCCAAACTCAAATAGCTGGCAGTTGGAAATCACTGACGCTAACTTCCATGATGTAATACGAAAGCTTAACTACATACCGTATTGGTCCGAATATAAGCCGCACCTTTTTTCCGATTTTTAAGCTTGCAAGTTACGGGTGTGGCTTATATTGGCGACCATAAAAAAAATAATTGCCGATTTGCGAATTTTGCTTGTTAGGTGTGCGGCTTCTATTCGGGAACACAAAATGACTGCCGATTTGCGCGATTGCGAGTTAAGGGTGTCGATTTTCGTGCTTGAGACTGCGGTATTGAATAGCGATTTACGGTTTTAGTGATTCTAACATCCTATAACCTGCAAAAAAAGATACAGTGCTAATTAGAAAGCCTGTTTCCTGCAATGGCTGATCACTTTGAGAGTCTTTTTCTCTCCAATTTTACGGGTGCAGCTTATATTTGAGTACTATCTTTTTTCTATTTTTTCCTCTTGAACTTTACGGGTGCGGCTTATATGCGGGTGCGGCTTATATTCGGACCAAAACGGTACTAATTAATGAGAAACTTACTCACAGTATTTCTGACACACTCCCCCAATTTCAGAAAATTTGGAAGCCCATGATAGAATCCCCACTTAGTATTTCCCTTATTCTGACTCCCAATTCACACCACCTGGACCCATGACTTGGGGAGTGAGGTGGAGGGGACTAGGTAATCATATAAGCTGATTTTTTAAGGCTGTGTTTAACGTATGTACCTAAGTATAATGGATCACCCTGTACTTTTATATTTTTATTCGCAACATGTCTTGTTACGTAACTTTCATTTGTTACTTGTTTTCTTTAGTTTTTTGGGGTCTTTTTTTTTTCTTTTTTCTGTTTTTGTTATTTAAATAACCAAAAACATTGAAAATTGAAAAGGCATAGATAGCACTCAAGTGAGAAATGTTTTATTAAAAAATACATTACAACTCAATTGAAAAAAAAAAGTAATTCTTCCAAACCAGGAAATATTGATAGTATGTTCAATCTTTCAAGTTTAGTAATTGTTTTATAAGATTAGGATAATAAACTCTGTACAGATTTCCATATGATATTGCCAAATCAATTTGTAAATATGTGAAGGAATGTGTTGGAGAACCGCAAGAGTTACTTAATTCAATCAAATCAATAATCTTTTGGGTATTGTTGTCAGGATTATGGGCAGGAATAAAATCAAACTGGTGAAAATGTAAATGTAACCTGCTCCATCAAATTAATAAAATACTCCAGCCATTTCATCTGGCATTATATCTTGATTGAAACTGCAAACGGGAAAGAGCCTCCTCGGAGATCTTGAAAAGAGAACAAGCTCTTAAAACAGTTCAAATGTGCAAACTTTTTTTTTTATCTTGATGGACCAGACAATAAAAGATGGCCCTGATCTTGGGTGGTAAAAGTACACATCTCTCAACCTGGTGTCCAGATGTACTAATTTTCTGCAGCCACAATGTTAAAGTGGAAGGTGATACGCTTCTTTAAAAACATGTGTTTTTAGTAAGATTTGTAAGGTTTTGAGGCATGGAGATAGTCTGGTGGAGTGAGGCAAGGAGTTCCAGAGAATAGGGACAGCAAGAGAAAAGTCCTGAATGCGGGAATGAGAGCAGGTGAATGAAGAAGGTTGCTGGCCGATCGAAGAGGGTGAGTGGAGGAGTATTTGGAGTTGAGGGCAGAGATATAAGGGGGTGTACTGTTGTTGCTTTATATGTTAGAGTCATGATTTTACATTTTATTCTGGAGGTAACAAGAAGCCAGTGGAGTGCTTGACAGAGAGGAGCTGCAGACACTGAACATTGTGTACGGTAGATGAGTCTAGTGGAGGCATTCATTATGGATAGAAGTGGGGATAGACCTGTGATGGACAGGCTATAGACAGCAGTATCATTCATGTAAGTACAGGTAAACCCATGAAGTCTCTCAAGCAGCCGGCCCTCTTATAACTCTGTTTCATTCTAAAGGTAATTACTGAAATTTTAAATGCTTGTGGAACATTTAAAAAACTAACAATTTTAGCAGCTATGCAAGATAGGAAAATAAACACACTTTGGAGAAAATCTTATTTTTAGTTGACTCTGCTTTTGTGTGATGGGGAGTGTTTCCTCTTCCATTTAGTTCTTTGTCAAGTGTGCTAATAGAATCACATTTTTCATCAGAACTGGATGAAGAGGCTTTATGACTCTGGAATTTTCCCCCTTTCCTCACAGTTTTTTAGGAGAAAATGTTGGTGAACTTTAAAGAAAATTGAATATAATTCTTCAAAACAGAATACTATAAATATGACACTTCAGTGATCCTTTAAATCTGTTACATCTTCTGGGGCTTCTCTGATATTTGATCACTCACTGGGATCTAGTGGCGAGAGCATGGTGCTTACAGAGTTTCCAAAGAAGTGCAGTTGGCGGCTTTACCCATTCCAGTCAATGCACATTGTAGCCAACCAGGCTACATCTTCTACCTATGTCCCCCTTCTCAGCCTATCCCATCTTCTCTTCCTGACCACCCCTGGCTCATTATTAATCCCCTTTATCTCCTCATCCAATGTTGTCTCCCAATTACCCCTTTCATTTTCCTATTACCACCATTTCTGTCTTTCATACCACCAAGTAATTCCTAATACATTTCTTCTGTCCTAATGCACATTTTTTCCATCTTATATTTCCAGCCGTCTTGCTCTCTTTCTCATTTTCGGATCCAGTTTTTCTCTCTCTGCACACTTTCTCCTAATTTCTCCAATCCTGCATTATTTCCCATTCATGCATCTCACTGTTCTCATTGTCTTCCCATCCTTATCTTTTGTTTCCACCCCTTTGTCATTCTTTCTCATCACTCTCACATTCTCCTCTTCCCTCATACTCCCTGTGACAATCCGAGGGTAGGGTATATACAAGTCAAGGGCCACCTGCTATAGACTACAGGTTAACTACCCACAAGGACCGTGGGGTTCTTGGAAATCTTGGCACCAGTACCCTGATATCTGGCTTCTGTATCAATCAGGGTCCTTGCATCAGAAATCATCACATCCAGCCTGCCAAGAGATTCCAGATATGCTTCTTCTTAAGGGGCTTGATAAGACTTGTTACAGTCAAACCTACCCCAGCAGGAACCTACAGAGTCTCCCAGTACCTCCCTGCAACCATCCAGGAGAACAGGAACAAAGTAAGAGACATACGATTTCTATATGTCTTCAGAAGTGAACTGTTTTATTTTGGAAAGTCAAACAATATTTATAGGGAAGAGATACAAAGGGGGTGTATACAGCACAACAGTGACAGGGAGTGGTGGACAAACACAATAAATAAACTCCACATGAAGTCTAACAGTAGCTTCCTGAGAGCAATAGGCTTAACCTCCAATGCACATCCTGCCGTCTCTAGCACATATCAGACGTGATTAACTTTATCTGGCAAACAATGGGACAAAACAGATTACAAACACAATGGTTGTGTTTATGTACATAATCCAGTGACTGGAGCCAAGCTGTCTGTCCTTTAATGGGCTAAGATCCAGGAGCAGGAGAAGGGGTCCGTGACACTCCCCTTCCCCTTTCATTTCTCTCTCAAACTTTGATCATCACTCTCTTTCTCTATCCAAGTGATTCCTCTCTATCTCTCTGCTCCAATACTCTCACCCCACTACTTTTCACACCCTCTCCTCTTCCCATCATTCTTCTTCTCTACTGCCTCACCCTCTATATCTATCCATTCCTTCTTCTCTTCTTCTCCCCTCTACCATCTTCTCCATCCCACTCTCTACTACAATGCTCAGTAGAGAGTCATATTTGTAGTATACTGTAAAGAATAACTTTATTTGTTGATGTGCATAATGTTGTTATAAAGTTTGAAAAGTTTAATTATAGTATTCATTTTCGTTTGATGGTAGAAGTTATTTTATTTTGCTCTGACAGTATTTAGCATAAGAGAGGAACAATGGAATCAGACACAATCTCTTTAGACACATTCAGTCATTTTTAGAGAACGCCATTGCAAATATCCTCTTGACAATATAACTATATAGGAAAAAAACACAGTAGGGCATCTGCTATTGGCATACTAGAAACCCATGATGGAAGCCCCCATGACACAAGCAGGGTCAGATAGATTTAGATTTTCTATAAACATGCTTTTGTCTTCATGGCTTGCACAGCTACTAGCTAGTTTCTTTAATACTTCACCAACATGGAACATTTTGAACACACTACTTTCAATCATACTTATTCTCTCCCCCTGTTTTTCTGTTCTGTTTTCTTCTCTCTCCTACTCCTGTCCCACTTCTTCTTTCATTATCTTGTGCCAATTCTTCTCAACGGTCCCTATCACTCCTCCAAACACTTTTGTTCCTAAGCTTACATCTCTCCAGTTCTCCAGTCCATCTCCCTTTTGTTGTTCATCCACTCTTCATCCCTGTGCTGATATGCTAGGGTTAGTGGAAGGAAGCAGCATGCAAGAAAAGAACACGAAACATTGAAAGCAAACAGCAAGAGAGAAATATGAGATAGCAATAGGATGAGAGAGAAGGATGATGGCATATAAGAGACAGATGAAACAGTGTATGCAAGATATATAAAGTGCACATCCAGCAAAGTAATGGCATTAGTCAAGGAAAAACTCGTTTTTATATGCAAACATTAACCTCTTTTTTTATTTGCTTATACCTATATTATGTGTCACTCTTAGGTGAGCACAATAAAGCCTTGTGTCACTCATTGGTGTGACAATAAGGATCACATTTTTCTGTGAAACCTGGATGCTTCTTGCACAGGCAACATTTCTATTCTGCTAATATATATATTTTGTGGTGTATTGCCCCCAGTGGATGGTGCAAGTCACACAGTATTAAGGAAATCTGCTCCAAGTAACTTGGAGTTAATTCCCTGGAACTGTGCTAATTAAGACTGCAGGTTTGATAAGCCTTTTTAACACACACACACACACACAGGGAAAGGAGTGCTGATTAGGTTCTGGCCTAAGTGGTGTGAGCAGAGTATGGAAGCTGTAAGGAGCCTGGAAAGTACAGCTATCAGCTGTGTATGGAGTTCTGCACTGCTGTTTCCTTTAGCTACAAGTGACAGGTCCTACTGGATATCAGAAAGCCAGAGAGAGAGACTGACACACAGTAAGTTTTGTTTGCCTTGAGCTGCCAGAATTGGACTACAGAGGAGGAAAGTGTTTTTGGAGCCTGCAGAGTGACTATTGTCTCATAGGGGGCAAGCTGCTTGCAAAAAGGAGACCAGTGAGATAGTCTGGCTGAGTTTATCATAGCCATTGAAATAAAAGGATTTTCAGAGGATCTGCTGCAAAGTCTGGACCACACCAGAGTTTGGATAAAAGCCTGGAGCGTAACAAAGAAAAAAGGTTCTGTTCCATAGACATTGCATATACCCCAGGGAGAAGTCTGCAAAGTTAAACATTTATAAACTCCACTAAAAGAGTGTATCAAGGGTCCCTGGAGGTTGGGTTACCTGGAGAGCGGGTGGGTCGGGACCCCACCCCTCTATGTGAGTAATAAAAAGGACTGTTTTACCTGAGAACCAAGAAGAAGTTTTCAGGGCTAGTGAGAGAACTAAGCTGTGAGCTAGTCCATTTATGTAGATTTTTTGTTTCATGCTGCATAAAGCTATTTTCATATATATTGTGTCTGCCTAATAAAAAGTAAACCAGAGCCCAGAAGTCTCTGCCATTTCTCTATGGGAGTAGGGATCGCTGAAGGTGATTAGGTCACCCTGGTGTCCAAAATATTATTGATGAACATTTGCGGCCATCCTTGTCACTATATATATATATATATATATATATATATATATATATATATATGTGAGTGTGTTCAAATTGATTGGCTTTTTGGCTTCATTACAGGAGGAAAGTTTTTGTTCAATCACTTCCCATGGTCTGAGTATCCTAAGTTGTATGGTTCCTATCCATACAACTTAATTTTCTCCTCTTCATAGATGCCTCAGATGACAAGGATATTTCAATGGTCTGCATTGAGCAGGGGCCCCCAGATATAAGGCTGAACTTGCCATAGGGCTACTAAATCATGACTCCAAAAGCCTGAATCAATGTAGACCCATTGCTGGTCCCGTAGAATGGAGATATGTAAGATTTCATTATCTTCCAGGTGCTGCTTAGTCCCTAAATTGTTGCCTTGCTGAGAACAGAAGAGTTTACCATTTGCATCCCCTATGGGTCTCTAAACTAGGAAGTCTAATATATTAAAATATAAATTGAATTATATTAATATTTCATGTAAGCTTACTGTAAATTTTGTGGAGTGCGTTTCATAGGGGATTTTCAATATATACCTTATTTTGGTTGTTTTTCACTGAATGGAGTTTGCTAAGCCAGCTGCCCAAGCTTTTGATCAGGATTACTATAATACAACAAGCTCACATTAATAATAGCAAAGTCCAGACCATGGTCACCTCTGTGGAGATGATCAGATACAGTGACGACAGAATTGCAAGACAATGGTTCAGAAGCAAAAGGAACATCTGGCCTTACATCCCAAAGGTGCAGCCTGTACCTCCATAAATTCATATCCCCAATCTTGCACTAATGGATGCTGTTTGTCTTCAGTTGTTGTCCCATTGCTCAAGCTGTCAGATGTTTGCATAAAAGGTAAAGTTCTTATCCCTCATGCTTGTTAATATCAGCAACACAGATACAACCTGTGATCAAAAATATCATTCAGAGGTGCTCTAACTAAATGTGAGCGCATGTTTCTTACTGATAAACAGTGTTTGCCGGCTTAAATAGGATGTCACTCAACATACTTATAATTTTTTTTTAAATTACTATTACATATACCGGAAATTGGTTGGTTAGAATAGTAACCAATCAATTAAATTATTCAGTGTCTGAAATAAATATCAAGTGCTTGCACCACAATTTGCATTTTATGATACCATCAACCTTATTAAAATATACTTGCGATTAGTATTTAAAAACGTAATACTTTTGATGATATTTTCTACTCTCCTTTCAGATCTACGAGACCTATTTTGAGTCCCCAATTAACCTAGTTACCAGTTTGTCTTATTGTTTGATTTTGTATAAAAAACACGCAGAAGTTTTTTTTTGTTTTTTGTTTTCTCTCTTCCTTCCCTCCCCCCCTCTCTTTTTATCATTCCCATCTATACTGATATTCCAGACATTGATTTCAATGCTTTAAGATTTGCTTTGTATTATCAACATTTACTTTAAATGCTTCAAGATTTTTTTTTATATATTAGGCATTGATTGCAAATGCTTCAAAGTTATTTGTGAAATATTAACATTTGTGATTAATGTCTTACATCCTTTATGATGATGACTGTCAGTTAGTTTATATAAGAATGTAATTAATCTTTTGATAATTTAATGTGTATTTTATATGCTTATATACATTTATGAAACTATTAATTGTCTAAAAAAATTTGTTTTTGTTCTATAAAAAGAATGTATTGTTTATTTAATATTACAAAAAAATTCAAAGAAAATAAAGAATAAAAAAAAGCATGCAGAGACCCAAATAAAACACTTGACAGGGTTTATATGTTTTCAGGCTGTTTATGTGTCTGAGAAAAATTCCTTCTTCAGGCCTGAAGCTCTTTTAGCAGTCTGGATGTTATTGCTTCTGCAGTTACCAAGGCATGCTGGAACATCTGTAGGACAGTCTCACATAAGAAGGATGTACCTGTCCCTAGGCTAAAATACTGCAATATGCTCCTGCCTACTGTAGAGGCAGAAAAACACTAGGGAGAACATCTAAACAAAGAACTGGAGAAACTTGCCATATATATTAAACATTCTTTTGAAACAAAAGATAATAAAAGCGAAAAAAGATATTCATAAATATATTAAAGATAATAAAGATATTAGAGCACTTGACACCCATAGTTCTAAATAGGAATGCCAATAACTACAGATTGAAAAATGAAAGAAACTGTGGAAGACCTTTGAAAATCTAAGTAGGCGGTCAATGAAATCCTAACACAATTAAACCTGAAGAGTTACCTCCTCAGGCTGTTCAGACTTATGGCATGAAAGAGCACATCAAGCCCTTGGTCCCCAGACTAAAAATCCCTATTAGATTCAAGATATCATTGTCAAATTCCTAATATTTACAGATAAAGAAAAGGTGCTAAGAACAGCCTGAGCAAAATGGAAAATTACATTTGAATGTGCAGTCCTCCAAATATACCTCAGAACTTTGGCTGGAAGGCATGATCTTAAAAAGAAGTCCTGACCAGGCTTAAACATCGGTAACAGGTGGGGACACCCCTTTTAATTGCTGGCTTCAAGAAATGGAAGAACTTTTGCTATGAGACATCCCCTTTCTTCTATGCTTCCAGGTATCCCCTTGTCTCAACATAATACAGAAGAAATTCATTTGGAAGAAGAAATTATGGAATCATCTCCCTTAATTACTCTGTCCCTCATCCAGAGGAACTTTTTCTGACTGGTTACCTACCCACACCTCTTCAAAGACTTTAATTTAGATTAGAATTCATGTTGTAAATGTGATAATTTATTAGCTAGTGCTGTTTCAACTTTCTTAATGTTAACGTACTTGACTAACTCCATCCCATCCCTTTCTGTTATTTGTAATATATGTTTTTTTTCCCAGAATATACAATTCTACATCCTACAGGTACCAAATGGCATTCAAATACCTTAAAATGCTCCTTCTCTCTTCTTGCTTAATTAATCACCTGCTTCCTACACAGCCCTTCAGAGGTTCTGTATAATTCATCCATATATATTTTGCCTCTGTCTGAATAATGTCTTCCCTTTTTCTTTTTTTACTTTTCTGTTTCTCTTATCTTATTTTCTTTCCCTAAAAAACAGACTATGAGCCAGAAGACTGACAAAGTATCACCAAAACCATCTTGGACTATCCACCTTCATGAACATGAATATTCTGTCTCATTGTTCATTGCCAAGGGACTCATAAACATACTCAACTACTTAAATACATCCACAAACATAAAAGACCATCTCACAAAGGAAAGAAAAAGTATTTGTTTGAAAATTGTTTGACTTAAGTCTGAGTTAAGTCTTACTCAGAGCATAAAGTCTTTAATTTGAAAAAAATAAATGTTGATGCTTTTGAACTTCCATAATTCAACTCTGACGAAGTGATATACCAAATACAAAATTGATTCCTGTACTCATATACGGAGCATTCACAAATGCAGATATTCTCAACAAATGCTAACTTGAATTATCTGCTTTAGTAACATGGCTAACACAGCTGCTACCAAAACTCTCACCCAATGAGTTCCTTTAGGCCTGTAATATATGTATCCAGCAATAACAATAATAATAATCATATAGCAGGCTCAGCAGGATGGCAAGAGATAGAGAGAGGCACAGTGCTAGGCAGAGAGTTTCAAGCGGGCAGTCTAAGCAGCGTGGCAAGGTCCCCAAATTTATAGCAAATCATAAACAGGAAGTTCTAGCGATGATTATTACACAATTTTTGTTAAAAAAACAAAAAATCCTTTTAAGTTGACATAAGTTTCCTCCAAGAGACTCTCCTTCAAACAAAATAATAATGCCTTTTGCACCAGTAAACATTACCCTCATATATTTCACAGCTCCCATACACCTAGAAATGGGGTATTCTTTTACACAAAGACTTACTTCATCCACCTCATCCACCTCCCACCTTTTACTTTGAGACTTCATGAATCCCTACTGTCACAGCAAATATCTCCACTCAAATTGACAACTAATAGATTATGTTCTATCTAACACAGACTCAACTTCATACCCCCAAACTTGATGGGAGACACTTAATTCAAGGATTCGAGGGTCACTTATTTTAGTTGCTGCTTACCAAAAAAAAAAGAAATCTCAGGAAGCCATTGATATACCTAAGTAATCCTGACACTCTTCAACAATCTCACAAACAATACCCATCTCCTAGTTTACTAAAGCAGATAATTCAAGTTAAACAAGACCTTCAACATTTACAATTACAAAAGGTCCAACATGCTCTCCTTGGTCTAAACAATTGTTCTTTGATTGTGGAAATAAAGCTCACACCCTCTTAGCAACCAAATTAAGAGGCATTAAATCTAGATCTCAAATTTAAGTAATACAATGCCCAGATCAGATCATCACATTATTATATTATTATATTACACATGTCTTCAGCCAATACTATTAAAATCTATACCTTAATCTAGCGCCGACATCAGAATCTATATACGCTTTCCTAAATAAATGCTCACTCCCCTCTATTGAATTCTGATATTAACTCCTTGAATATAGATTTCACATTGTAAGAATTGCAAATTACATACCATTCTCTTAAAATTTCCAAAGCACCAGGCCCTTTTCTTATTAGAAAAAAAAGTCTCCCTATCCTTGAACCTAAAGTGTTGGATGTCTGTAACTTGATATTGAAAAGAGATAATTTTCCTAACTCAATAAGTTATCGCACCTTCAAGACAAATTACCTGGAAAGAAGCAGGCTAGCTAGTGCTCTATATGGGGAACTAACACATGTACTTCAGTTAGATATTTGAGGATGAGATGACTTGGTAAATGGCAACTCATATATTAGTTTAATTGTTAAACAGAATAATAGCGTGTATTAAAGGGTAATACCAGGGGATAACTAGCTCATAGGGGATAGATGTATTAAGGGGAAATCCCTGCGGATACTCAGGCTCATATTGGGTGGAAGGTATTGATGGGAATCTCTGGGATACCCTGGCTCATTGAGGGTAGCAGTTATTAAGGGGGGATTTCCTGGGGATACTGAGGCTTTTAGACTGTAGCAGGTATTGATGGAGGATCCTGCAGATTCCCTGGCCCATAGGAGGTAGTGGTATTAACCTTTTAATTCTCTCGGATATGAGCAATCATGCCTCAAACCCAACACAATTAAGATGTTGGTTTATTCATAGTGATGGTTATGAGCATGGGCGTAGGCGACACCAAAAATCGGAGAGTGATAAATTTAAATACAAAAATCTGTGGCCCGGAGTAGTACAATTCATCTATACTCCTGGGACAGGCAGCCTCCAAGTGAAGAGAGGGCAGCCCAACCAACAAGTATAAAGAAAAGATACAATAGTGACGCACTGCAAAATATAAACAAAATGTGTTCGAATATCAGAGGAATGTATCTTATCCACCACCAATAAATGCAGTGATCTGAGGCAAAACAGGTTATCTACAGTATATAGATTGTAAGTTTACAAGTTTTCAATCTTGTGTCGGTGTGTTGTACAAAAGCACTATGTACATTTGATTTTAAGCTCAAAAACATGGCCCTCCATTCATTATAAGGTGTTAATTTTGTTTTTGCCATTTACATGACCCCTGTATAGCACTATGGAACATGTTTTCTCATTACAAATAAATATACGGTAATTATAATAATCTATCAATCCTTATGGTATCAGTCCAAGTGCACTGATGAATGACGAGCTGCTATCCTAAAGAGTTCAAGAGACCACCCAGCAGAGTAAATCAGCTCAATGCAAAATAATTTGGAGGAGTTGGCAAAACAACAAAATAAATCAGAAAAAATATATGGTGAAGTTATGCAATGGATTATTTTAAGAAATGCATAAATATTGTACTTACGAAACATTAAAAAACTGGTTATTTACTTAAAATTATTTGGCATAAAATGTATGTAGAACAACTTTTTAACATATGTATTATGGCAGATTATTTACACTTTTGTGAGTTTTAATTGTTTTTAAAAATAGGTTCTATATATGTATTATGTCAGATATTTTAATTTTTACTTATTAAGTAGATAAACTGATTAATCTCATACCCTTTTTTGAGCTCTTCTGCAAATTCTTTTTTTTTTATAACAAACTAGTGTAACAACCTACTATGATGATGGGATCTAGAGTATCCTAGTACTCTTATTCCCAGTAGGTTTAGACCTAAGTTTGGATGACTCTAGACCTATGGACAGTCTTTGTCGGTACAAAAGCATAATTCCCAGCTTGCTGTGGTAGTGTACCTGGGAGCACCATGGTAGGGAGTCAGAACGAGCTCCTCTACAAGCATATGCCTCTGGGTCAATAATACATGCTTAGTCAAAGTATGAAAATTAAGAACACTTTATTTTGGAAACACACCATATTTAAACAACTCACAAAACCAGTACAGGGAGTGGCTACCCCCTTGTCCAACCCTCATCTTCCTCTTGGCCAATGGGGTAATCTCCAGAGTAACTTGATTACCTCTGGCCAATGGACTAGAGGTAAGCTCTGGGAACTTCCAGACCCCTCCCATGGGCCGCCCATTAGGTGTGGCTACCTAATTCACTTGGTCTCTGGTTCTCAAGGGAGAAACACCTATTTGCTCCTGTACTATGACCCTGATATTAGGCTGAAGACCCCATGGGGTTAAGGTGCCTCAATGTCTGTACAGACCCCTTTGTTCTGGCCTTGCTATCACTTCAAGTGTTTACTTTAGGTGATAGCTGGAAGGCAGATGGGTGATCTACTCAGGTTACTATCTGTATCAGACTCAATATGGATGACTGCACACAACATGGCTCCCACATTACAATACAATATATTTACAGATAATACCACTACAACATTTTATAATCCACATGTTATGAGTTGAGGCAGTACTTCCGACGTCAGTCCACTTAATGCGTTATGACGACTTTATTAGTGGTGACGTGGTAAACTGCCTCTTCTCTAAATGCATAACAATAACAGTGGGACTCTGTATATATATATATATATATATATATATATATATATATATATATAAAACTATAAATAAAATGTATGCAAAGTCGAGAAAATAAACTGATTCAGAGGAAAACACAGAAATGCATCTGGGATGTAGTAACGGATGTCTTGGAATCTGCTGTCATCCTTTGGTAATGTATTATTCCACTATCATATCACTGTATAACAGACTTCCTCCCCCTCACGATAATATCACTGCATAACACAGACTTCCTCCCCCCTCACTATAATATCACTGCATAACACAGGCTTCCTCCCCCTTCACTATCATATCACTGGATAGGACAGGCTTCTTCCTTCATCACTTCCCTCCAATTTTAAGCGATTGTTAACAGCTTTAGCAGTAATCCCGACCGTGCCTTGGGATTCCTTTTTTTGAACCTAAAGCAGTAACCCTGAGCCACGCTCAGGGTTACACACTTCCTCCTTTCTCCCCGTTCCGCCTGTGTTACTCTCTCCTCCTTCCCCTGCAGCACATCTTCTAGTAGTGTCCCGGAGTCCCGAGTGACGTCACACGCAAATCACGTCAATAGCTCCCGGCCACAGCCAGAAGACGTGCAGCAGGGGAAGGAGGAGAGAGTAACACAGGAGGATGGGGAAAGGGGGAGGAAGGAGGAAGGAGAGGGGAAGAGAAGGGGAAGGAGGAGGAAGGGGAGAAGGGGGAGAAGGAATGTGGGGACAGGGGGAGGAAGAGGGAGGAAAGAGGGGGAAGGGGGAGGAATTGGGAGGAAGGAGGGGGAAGTGGGAGCAAGGGGGGGGAAGTGGGAGGAACAAGGCGGAACAAGGCCATGTCATTATCCCAGAGTGTACCACTTTAAGACTCAGGGTACTGACATGGCCAGACCGCCAGGAGGGTTTAAATAGCTATATGGGACAGGTACTGAGGGTTTTAAGATATTAGGAGAATTACAATCACTTGCATTGTATTTCTGGCAGTTGGATTTATGTGCATTATGTGATTGCTTAAGAAAGTAATGAAATGGAAGTTTATATCGCTACCAAACCATCCAATTATACTTTTCTCACTACCTAATTATGAGATACTCAAAAAGTAATACAAAATTTACTTGCAGTCGCACATTGCACAATCTCAGACACATGGAAGAGACAATATTGACAGCTGAAAAACTTGGAAACCTTGGCTTGAATATCACTTGCTCAACCAAATCACACTCTGAGTAGATTTCCCTTTGAATGCAGTAGAAATAAGTGGCAAGACTCAAAATTCTATTCATACCCCCCCCCCCCCTTTCTAAAAATGGAGCTGTTACCATTGGCAAAGCCATCTCATGCCAATGACAACTGTTCCTTTTTTCCCTTGTTATTATAAAATTATTGTAACAAAACTCAGATATGCACATATGTTAACAATTTAACCTATTATTCTTGTTAGTTATTTTGGTGTACATGCTTGATATTTTATGCTGATGTCAATTTATATTTCACCATGGTATTAGGGAGATGTGTGGCCCTACATTTGTGAAAATGGTAATTCTGTAATCTCTCACAGCAAATCTCAATGACATTAAAGGCATATATCATTTTCCTGGATTATGGATGCATCTGATAGAGGAGAACCGTAGTGTATGAAAACATTTTTTGCATGAAAAAATCCCAAGATAAATATTTAAAAACTTACCTTGAAGTTAGCAAAATGTCTTGAATATAAGTAAACACTTAGATCAAACATAAGCTAAATTAGTTCTAATTCAAAATTCCTTTTGGCCAAGCAAGAGGAAGCAAAGGCTGTTTGCATCAAACTCTGTGGTTCCTGTTTGTGCTGTAAAGCTGTAGTGTGGCACCATGAAGGTGCTATGCATTTTCATATAAGAATCTATCTGTGCAGCACATTTACAGATGATTACCATCCCTGCTGGTTGTCCATTCCCTGCATCAACTACTGCTGCAGGTGTGTTTTTTTTCTCTTCCTATCTCTCTGTTTGGCAGAGCTAAGCAACAGCTGAGCCAAATTGTGTCATTACCACAAAGGAAAAATCCGGTCAGGTCACATCCCAGCAGTCACTTTGGGGCTGACATCAGTGCTCTACAATTGGAAGATACAGAAGGTGAATAATGGGTTAACATTGGTCCCCAAATGCTCCATGCTGATTGAGGGGGGGCAGGTGCCTGTGTAGAAACTCTGGGTTGGTCAACATAATGATTAGAGGGATTTTTAGATATTTATAAAAATAAACATTTTTAAGAAATGTGCTGCGTATATCAAGGATGCTTTTTACCTAAGGAGTGCAGAAATGTACTAATCCAGCATACTTAGATATGCCTTTAAGTGCTTAATAAAAGTGAAAACAGCATTAGAAAGTAAATATACTGGAGGCAGAGATGGGGAGAGGCCAATAGACACTGATTTCCTTGAATGTTAAAAAAATACATCTGTAAACATTACAGGGAAACAATTTAAGCCACTTTATGGCTATTCAAAATTGCCAGGCCAAAGTATCTAGTCCCAGGTGTTCTTTTAGTTATATAATAATTTTCATTGCCTGACCTTGAAACTAATCATGATAACCCTTTTGGTTGCCATCTACCTGATGCGGTTGGTGGCTTTATCAATTGGATCTTTGCTACCAAATACTGATTGCTTTTATAGCACAGACAAAGGAGGGGTGTACTATTAGTATTTATGGCTGCAGTGGTTTTAGGATTGTCATCCATGTAATCAACTGGACATTACCAGCCTTATTAAATTGCAATTCAGTAAATTCTAAAGGGCTCTATTTAAGCACATAGCATATTTTTTTACAGAAGTTTTTAGTCAGTGAACTTCTATCCAAAAGCAAGGTCTTCACTAACTGAAAACTTCTGAAAAAAAATGCTATGTGCTTATATAGAGCCCTTTAGAATTTATCGAATTACAATTTTTATAAGGCTCTACATTAGCTGTCCTCCTGTCCATACTACTGTCAATGGCCATTGTACTGCTCCCCATTCACACCTGAGACCTTGTAACACTAAAAAGTCACATGACACCAGGAAGGGAAAATGGCTAATTGGGTCCAATTTGGACATTTCCACTTAGGGGTGTACTCACTTTTGTTGCCAACGGTTTAAACATATAATAGTTGTCAAACTGCGAGACGTTGTCACGCTTTGTGAGATGCGTACTACTTAGGTGATGAGCTCCACAGACGCTCATCTCTGATAGGCAAGTCATTAAACCGTAGCACTTAGCCGATGCGAGCCTTGCGCAGTGAGGCAAGCCAATAAAATACGAGATGCGGGACTTAGAAAAAAAAAATACGAGAAGCAGGACTGAGAAAAAAAAAGATACGAGACGCAAAAATTTACGAGATTAGCAGCCGACCAAAAACAGAAAAAACACACTAAATACATCCCAAAAATTACAAAAACATCACAGACAGCACAGGGCAACAGCCAGGACGTCTGTGAGTGAGGGGGAACGCGAATTTAACTCAATTTAGGCAATTTTCACCACTCGAAAATCGACTAAGCGACAAAAAAAATGTTTGGCATAAAAAATTAGAACGAGGCTACACGACCCCGGGCCGCGCAAAACACTGCAAACCGTGTAGCACTTTACACATCACACTACGACCTACAACATACACTATTAGAAAAGCAGGAAAATGCTCACGAGACGCGTACCACATTAATAACATTACGACTATACAATGCCACTTTACACAATAAACCAACAGCTTTCCCTTGCGCACGCAGCCTATTTAGAAAGCACACTTGGAACATTCATTACACTTTATAAGCAGGGCACTAACTCTCAAAATGGATATTCTGTTCAGACGCAAAATACAAACAGATTGTTAGCTCTTCAGCCTATTGCTCGCTGCATATATCAATTATAAATAATTAAAGTATATTAATTGACTTAAGAAATCATTCATTATTACATAACTACATATACATAGAAATATATATTTCTCTCAGAGGACCAAAAGTACACGACAGGAGAGGCTCCAAAGGTGCTCAGAGCAAGCCTTGCAATGAGCACCGACGGTCCTGAGGCTTGCAATGAGCGCCGAAGGTCCTCACAGTACAAAACGGTTTCAATTATGTGTCAAACAGCATTCCCATGACTTCAAATGTTATTCCCCAGTTATTTTTCCGGGCAAGTCGCTAGTATATATCATATATATAGTTGTGGTAGTTACGAATTGGAAGTCAGAGCATGTAAAAAATTACTGGCTTGCGTATGTGCAATGAACGCCAAAAGCGCCTATTGCCAGGCCAAGGATGAACGCCGAAGGTGCTCATCATAAGGCCCGCAAGACTTTGAAAAAGGCTGGTAAGGAGCGCCAAAGGCGCTCATTGCCAGGCACACGATGAGCGTCGAAGACCGCAAGATTTTGAATAAGGATGGCCAAAGGCGATCATCGTGAGGCCTGCAAGACTTTGAAAAAGGCTGGCAATGAGCGCCTTCGGCGCTCATTGCCAGGCCCCCAATGAGGGAGAGGCATGCACCCTTTGAAAAAAAATACGACTTTAACGGCCTCCATTTTTTTTAACTGCGTTACTCTGAAGCCGTCAGAAGACTGCCAAAGTGAGCCAATTAATTAGAAAAATAACTTACAGTCAGGACAGGGGGAGAGATAGGGAGCCTGTGAGGGAGGTTGCAAGCTAATTTGCTGTTTAATTGGCGTTTCTTTTGGAGATCAAAAATTGGCTAAGCGAGGAAAAAAATGACACCCGTAAACCCGTAAATGTTTTAAAAAAGGCTAAAAATGAGGCCAAAGGCCAAAAGACTTAGCCGTTCATCGCGAGGTCCGCAAGACTTGAGCATGGAGAGAGAGGAGAAAGACACAGGGGAGGGAAATGGGGGAGAAGCTGGAAAGAGACACAGGGGTGAGAGAGGGGGAAAAAGAGTCACAGGGGAGGGAAAGGGGTCAGGGGGGAGTGAGGCTCACTTGGTTCGCGATGAGCATCGAAAGGTGCTCAACGCGAGGCACGAAAGTTGCGGGTTAAACGTAGCATGAAATGAGCGACAAAGATGGGGAGAGGCTCGCAATGAGCGCCAAAGGCGCTCATTGTGGAGCTCATGATGAGCGCAGAAGGTGCTCATTGCGAGGCAGGAATGTTGCAGGGCGCCGAAGTAGAGTAGATGGTGGGAGAGGCTTTCAAGTTAGAGGGGGGAGAGCCTCGCATCGTGTGGCAAACAGCATTGCCAGGCTTCAAATTTTATTACCGTAATTTTTGACCGGAAAGTCGCTAGTATATATATATATATATATATTTTTAGATTGTGTCTTTAGATTCTTGGCGCTTATCTTCAGTTTCTTTTTCCTTAGTGCTGAAAAATTGACAAGGAGAAAAGAGGCTCCTCTAAGGTAGTAGGTTTTGCAAATGAGGAAAGTTATTTAAAAAGTAGGTTATCTCCTTACATTTATGTCAGATTATTCAGGCCCTCAGATCCTGTCACTGCTCTCCTTGTGCAGGGTTATGTGTGCAGTCAGCTTTATGCATGCAGTCATCAGGGAGAGAGAGGTATGGTCAATAAAGTCTTAATACAAAGTAAAAAATCATATAAAAAGCTTACAATAGGTTTAGTAATGTCCACAAATGGAAGATATCTTCCTTCAGTCCTCTGTGTCTGTATCTCCACAGGTCAGCAGCAGCAGCCCTCCACGTGTTGTGGTTCTGTTTCCTGCTTTGGTAGTCACAGGTGGAACTGTTTAATTAGTCAACCGGTTTCACACTTGTGCTTCATCTGGACTCCATATATTTGCTCATTTTTTTTTTTTTTAGTGTTTTAAGATTTACGCGATTGGTTCACAGTTGCGACCCTCACAATACAGCCTAAGTCCTGCTCCGTACAGTCCTGCACTGTAAACGGCTGGCCTTGCTTCGCAACGCTTCGCAGGTGAGTGCCTTTGGCGCTCATCCAGCCTAAGTGGTGCTTACGGCTCATTTTGCGGGGCTGGCAGTTTTAGCCGTCTGGGTTTGCAAAAGCGAGACCAACACCGCAAACGTCACGCACACTGACAACTATATATGTGATATATGTATATGTGTGTTATATGTGTTAATTATGTGTTAATTATATGCAGCAATGCCCCCCCACCCCCCTCCAGAGCAGGGTCATGGTGCATTGCACTGGGTGCACTGGCAGTAGATACGCCCCTGCTTCCTGTCCTGGGAGAATAATTGAATTATTCCCCCAGATTTTTTTCGGCTCCTACGCTGATGCCAAATAGTAACATACGGATAAAGAAGTCTGAGATCCATAGAATTGATGCGGTCCATAGTCATGGAGAGTCAAACGCTACTGAACGACTAAACAACAACAACAACAAAGATCACCATAATGTAAACTTAAACCCTGCAATTATTTTGGATTTTTACCAACAGCTTCAGATAATTTATTTGTTCTAAAATTGAATCTATGGGGGCCCTATTATCTTATATACATCTGACAGAAAGAGTGTAAGACAGCATTCAATTCTCAAGATCACACTACAAAAATGTAGTTATCCCTTCCAACTCTGTAATGCTCCTGCCATCTTCCAAAATTTGTTTTGATTATCTTTAATTATCTCTAAAGATCCATCACAGCATTGTGTTCATGTGTAGAGTGTTTTGCAATGTTTGAGAAAACAATATGGATTCCCTAAGGTTGCTTTGATGCTGAAGTCCATACAAAGCTTTGCTGGTTTTGTCAATTATTACAGAAATTCCATCAAGGATTTCTCTAAGGTGAAAGTACTCATCACCGCTATGATCAATAAAGAAACAGGTCCCAGCGTTAGGAATATCAATCCCTATCTGCTAGCATGATGCAAAAGGTGTTTTCATTTGCAGAATACTCCACTATCCTGATCCCACAAATGTTTTGCTTCAGGGGAAGGATTAAGGCAACACTGTCTTAAACACACATGCTTTCTACTAAGGCAATTTTACCTTATATTTCCCTGTAGGTTTTGCATTTTAGACCATGCACCATTTTAGATGTCATAATATGAATTGATTCAGGTTTCTTAATAGACTGCAAACATATCTCTTATAACATACAAATATACTGTATTGTTTGTGCACAAACCAAAAGCCCAGGTAGGTTACCAATAGTACCACTTCCTTACCAGAACATGATGCTATAGATTTTGTGTTATGTAGCTTACAGTTTCTTGTGGTATAACCACCATAGTGGACAAAGGGTAGGGGTGACTTCTCCAAGCAATAGTTCACCCCCTTATTTCTCTGCTCTTGTCTCTAAATACTCCCAAAACCGCCCTCTTTGCTTTGCTAATAACATCCTTCGATCAACCTCTCATATCACCTCCTCTCACTCCTTGCTTCGCTCCACTAGACTATCCTCCTGCCTCAAAAGCCTCACATCATAATTCCTAACAAATCAGATTTTCTTAGCCTCCAGAAGTGTCAACCTGCCCAACCTGCATTATGGAGAGTGTCCACAAAATGTCATATCCTCCCTCCCTTTTTCATATGTTATTATTGTTTTATTTTTGTGTAATATTAAATCTTTATGGTTAATAAAAATCTATAAGAAAAAAAGGAAAAGAAAGAAAAGGTTTAAGAAACATGGAGAAGTTTACTATACCATTTAATTGTAACAAACTTGAAATGTATAATAAGATTTTGTGTACTTTTCTTGTTTTCAATAAAAATTATTTAAACAAAAAAAATCATTAAAAGCTCAGTAAAATCACATCTGTTTAAAGAAGGTTAGCCCATTCAGCCTTAATATACACAACACATCTATCATCCTTCTATACCTCATCCATACCCTGGAAGTTGCAAGTTTTCTATCATACTCTGGGCCTCATTCTATTATCGGCCGTAAAACGGACGCAAAGCTGCGATTCCTTGCGGCCGTCTTACGGCCCCGTGTAGAGCTACCTTTACCTTGCAATTCAAATGGACGGCGCCGCAAGGATATCCCCCTTCCCCATTCAAACGGCCGCAAGCGTTTTTCCAGCGCCCGTAAATCTTGTTTTCCGGCCGCAAAGTCAGAAAACTGTAAATGCAAATATAAATTCAAGATGGCACTGTAAAGCTCCGTTAATGTTAGGCTTTATAATGGGGGACATGAGGATTAATAGCAACACCCTCTCAAGCTTGCACATCGCCCAAATCCGATATATCATTTACGGTTTACTTTCCGTCCCATAGTCCCACGGGCTCGTCCTTGTTAAAACCCGTACGGGTTCGGAGGTGGAGGGCCGCAAACAAACCATTGTAGAAGCCAATATATATTCAGTCCAGCACTGCCAAGCACTGTAAATGATGGGGAACATAATGGGGAAGCATGAGGATTAATAGCAAAACATTCTTAAGCTTGCACATCGCCAAATTGTACTTTGATTTTAAATTCCATCCAAGTCCCAGGGACTTCAATGATCAAGCCCGTAGCTCCTTATTCAAGCCCTGCGGGCTTGCATGATAGATAAAACACGAAGATTGAACATGAAGTTAAATATCTTTATTTGCAAATTTGAGAGTAGGGGAATGTTGAGCTATTAATTCTAAAACCAAACATCACTTTCACTTCTAATAAAAGTACAGGATGGCTTTTCTATGCTACGACTTGTAAGTAAGCCCTTTACGACCCGTAGGTCTATTTTACCCATTTACGGACTTGACGGGGCTAATCCCGCAGCCTTTGCGGGTCTGAGGTGCTCCAAGCCCTCGGGACTTTGTCCACGGATATTTGACATGAATTAAAATAAAAATGATTTTCAGATTTGAGTGTAGGGGAATGTTGTGCTATGAATGCTAACACCTCCAATAACTTTATCGTCTCATCAGAGTGCAGGATGGCTTTATTATGTGCTTAATTGTGTGCTTGTGGGACCTTTTTGGTGCAAGTAAGCTGCGGCTCGGTTTTAGCCTTGCCGAGAGGGTTCCCGTAGCAATTGAATAGCAACCGGAGTTTTCTTGCCGAAACTCTTGCGGCCGCAAGTGATAACAAGGCGCCGGCCGCAAGCCTGCCGGAGCCCCCGGCCTGAAGGGAATAGAATAGGCAAATAGCCTGCGGCCGGTCCTTGCGGCCCCGCATCTCCTTTCGGCCGATAATAGAATGAGGCCCTAAGTGTTTTAGGGAAAGCACTTTGTGGTTTGATTTTAAGCTCAAAGACAGGGATCTCCATTCTTTTCCATTGTGTTAATATTGTTTTTAACTTGAACTTACCCTTCATAATGCTACGTGATTTGTTGGCACGTTACAAATAAAGGAATAATAATAAGCAATACCACCTCATTCTTGTAAACAAGTTAACTTCTGTTCCTGAACTCTCTGAAATATTCATAAATGACTAAGGGCCCTATGCTAATCCTTGCATTAGCAATTGCGAGTGCTGTAGAAGCAAAGAAAATCCTACTTAGCTACTATTCCCCACACCGTAAGACTTTTACACCAAAACCCTATGCTAATATGATTCACGCAGGTGGAGGCTCTACGGCCCCTCACAACCGGTTACAAACGACCACACAAGCGGGACTTGCAAAAGAACCCCTTAAGCACGCAATGACTAACTACGGACTTACACAAAAATATACCAGCTGCAGGACTTAGAAAAAATCCATTAGGGACTCGCAAAAATACGACAAACCATGAACAGCGGCAAACATTAAAAAACACACAAATACAAACACACACAAAAAAACCTTACCCACACCAAGGGGGGACACCCAGGACCTTTGCAACACTGCTCAGATCTCGAATTCCGTAAAATTTACAAAGTTTAGACACTCGAAAATCTCCTAAGCGAGAGAAAAAATGGCTGCTTAAAAAAAACGACAACGAGGCTACACAACCCCTAAAGCCGCTAAATTCCACAAAGCAAATACGGCTTTTACAAAAACCTGTACAACCTACAACAGACACTATTAGCAAGGACGCTTCATCATACAAACCCGCCTACCACATACACATTCGCCGCCATTTTACAACACTAACTTACAGAATGCGCCAGCTACACTAAAGGCTTCCCCTCGCGCACGCAGCCTATTTACACTACACACTTAATAAATAGCTGACACTTACACTTCAGCTCCACAACACTAGAAAGCTACATTGTATGCTGCAGGAACATGAAAACAGATTGTCAGCTCTTCAGCACAATGCTTCCTGCATGTATTACTTTTCAAATAGATAAGTATATTAATTTATGCATGTAATACTTATTTAATTAGCAGCACAAAATACATATACACAAAAACAAAACTATTGCAATAAACACAAAACACTGCGCGCCTCTCAACGAGCGCCAACGCTGCTCATACCACACAAACTACACCACGGTGCAGCCTTGCAATAAGCTCAAAAAACAGATCAGCGCTGACCTTACAATGACAGCAAAAGCGCCTCTGATAAAAAAAAAATACAACAACCAAGAGGCTTGCAATGAGCACCGCTGAAGGTGCTCAGCGCGAGCCTCGCAATCAGGGCCGATATCTCACACCACCATAAAAAATAATGTCTGGCCCAAACAACATTCCTTGACTTACAATTCTTTTGCTGTTGTTTTTTGATGGGCAATTCGCTAGTTACCGTATATACTCGAGTATAAGCCGACCCGAGTATAAGCCGAAGCACCCATTTTACCACAAAATACTGGGTAAAATGAGTGTCACGAGTATAAGCCGAGTGTGGGAAATGTGCTGCCCCCTGTGTCCCTCTTGTGCCTTCTGTGTCCCCCTCTTGTGTCCCCCTCTCTCTCTGTGTCTCTTCTGACCTCTCCCTTCCCTGTGTCTCTTCTCCCCTCTCCCTTCCCTGGGTCTCTTCCAACCTCTCCCTTCCCTGGGTCTCTTCCCCCCTCCCTTATCACCCTCCTCAACCCCACTCCTCAACCTCCCTCCTCATCTTCAACCCCCTCCTCAACCTCCCTCCTCATCCTCAACCTCCCTCCTCATCCTCAACCTCATCCTCAACCTCCCTCCTCATCCTCAACCTCCCTCCTCATCCTCAACACCTCCTCAACTTCCCTCCTCATCCTCAACCTCCCTCCTCATCCTCAACCCCCTCCTCAACCTCCCTCCTCATCCTCGACCCCCTCTTCAAACTCCCTCCTCATCCTCATCCTCCCTCCTCAACCCCCCTCCTCAACCCCCCCTCCTCATCACATGCGCACCGGATCAAAGGTTAGAGAGACACGGGGGGGAGAGTGACTCGAGTATAAGCCAAGGGGGCCCCTTTTAGCCTTAAAAAAAGGCTGAAAAACTCGGCTTATACTCGAGTATATATGGTCTATATAATTTTAAGTCTAAGATATGATTAAAATCGAGAGAAAAAAGAGGCTAATGTCTGTTTATTAGACATCTTTGTTTGATTGTTAGCCACTGATGGCATATCGACGAACTGCACATGCGCGGGGCAGCCATACATGCACAGTTTCGGCTTTTAAGCACATGCGCGGCATAGCCAACCCATCGCGGCAAGATGTCATAGCCCCATCATTGCGCCTGCATAGCCACACCATCGTACCTACTTGACGCTGTGCTGCAGGGGGGAGAGAGAAGGGGAGAGGGAGAGAGTTATACGGTTAACGGGAGAGGGACAGAGAGGGAGGCAGGAGGGAGAGAGAGAAAGAAAGGGAGAGAGAGAGAGATAAAGGGAGGGAAGCAGACAGAGAGGGAGACAGAGAGATAGAGAAAGGGGGGGAGAGGGACAGAGAGAGGGAGGAAGAAAGAGAGAGGGGAGAGAGAGAGACAGTAAGGCAGAGATGGAGGGGGAGAGAGAGGGAGGGAAGGAGCCAGAGAGGGAGGGAGACAGAAAGAAAGGGAGGGAAAGGGAGGCAGGGAATGAGTCAGGGAGGGAGAGAGGAAGGGAGGCAGAGAGGCAGGGAGACAGTTAAGGAGAGAGAGAGGGAGGGGGAGAAAGAGAGCATTGTTGTAACATATATTTAATATAATAAAATTTAAATAATTAAAAGATTATATATATATATATATATATATATATATATATATATATATATATATTGTAACAGAGTCAAGCAAGGAATATCCAGGCATGAAAAGCAAGAGTTGATTGGAACTGCAGCTCAATCAAGCCAATGCACCTGATCCTTGTCAGTATGATTTAAAAAGCCCTACAGACAGAACCAAGGGGTGTGGTGTTTGGAGTAACAGTAAAGATTGTTTGTCTGCAAGGAGAGACAGTCTGGAGTGCAGAGCAGAGTTGTCTGCAGGAGCAACATTGGTTCCCAGAGCAGAGTTGTCTGCAGAAGCAACATTGGTTCCCAGGCCAGAGTTGTCTGCAGGAGGCAACATTGGTTCCCAGAGCAGAGCCGTCTACAGGAGCAGCATTGGTCTCCAGAACAGAGCTGTCTGCAGGAGTAACATTGGTTTCCAGAACAGAGCTGTCTGCAGGAGTAAAATTGGTTTCCAGAACAGAGCTGTCTGCAGGAGTAACATTGGTTTCCAGAACAGAGCTGTCTGCAGGAGTAACATTGGTTTCCAGAACAGAGCTGTCTGCAGGAGTAACATTGGTTTCCAGAACAGAGCTGTCTGCAGGAGTAACATTGGTTTCCAGAACAGAGCTGTCTGCAGGAGCAGCTCAGGCCCACAAGGCAAGTTAATCTGCTGAGAGAAAGCAGTTCCTGTTTAGAGACTGTGGACATTTAACCCCAGGGAAAGGACAGCAGTATAACTGCAAGTGTGACAGTTTTTCAAAAGACTATTTAAAGGGTCCCTGGAGGTTGGAGCATTTCGGAGAGACGGGCGGGCCGAATGCACCCTTGTTCCCTATATATATATATATATATATATATTTTTATGTATATATACATATTTATATTATGATTCCCTGCCGCAATTACGGCACGTGTTTTTACTCATTATAATTTAAGTAGCGACTTTGCCGTAAAAAATGATCGCATGATATAGTGTAATTGTGTTTTCTGTCTGTTTATGTACTATGTCTCTGTGTACCCATCTTCCACCCTTTCCTTCCCCTGTGTCTGTTAACCCCCTCTCCCTCCCCTGTGTCTGTTACACCCCTCTCCCTCCCCTGTGTCTGTTACACCCCTCTCCCTCCCCTGTGTCTGTTCCCCCTCTCCCTCCCCTGTGTCTGTTTACCCTCTCCCTCCCCTGTGTCTCTTCTCCCTCCCCTCCTGTGTCTCCCCCTCCCTCTCCTGTTTCTCTTTTTCCCCTTCTCCCTCCTCTGTGTCTCTTTCCTCCCTCTCACTCCCATGTGTCTCCTTCCTGCTCTACCTCCCCAGTGCCTCCTTTCCCCCTCTCCTTTTCCCCCCTCTCCCTCCCCTGTGTCTCCTTTCCCCTCACCCTTTGCGCAATGCGAATGCGCAACCCCGCAACTTATGCGCATGCGTGGCTCATGATGCTTACTGCGCATGCGCAACCTGCAATGCATGCGCAATACGCCGTATTGCACATGCGCAAGCTGTCATAATTGGAAGTGTTACCAACAACCTTGCAATTACGACAACTATTATAGTTTATAATCCTGATGTTCTCATTTTCTTTTGGTTCCAAGAGCCATTTCGCATCATGCGTATACCCTACAGTGAAGTCTCATGCGGAAAAGAAAGGATTTACGGGTATGGGCTGAGTGCCGTAATGCGGGGGAGCAAAAGATTAACATCAAGGTGTAACATGGGGAAAAAGCGGTCCTGCAGCCGATTTACAGTTAACACCACCCGATTACCGTAGGGCCCTAAGATAGTCACCCTTGAGCACTGTGTATAGCCTGTTTCTGTATTCTGTACTAGCCCTGAAATGTTTAAACACATGAAAGTCAACTACTGTAATGTCATTTACATTAATGACTGGCATAAAATATGCAAATTGGATCAAATTTGACTAGCAAAACACCTTATAAAAGACTTCACCAATGTTTTTTTTTATATATATCTATTGCTGAATTCAACTTCCTTTATACCAATAAGTAATAATCTTATATCTGATTTTCTTATATTATTTGCCATGTAATATATCACTATGGCCATTAGGTGGCCATCTTGTTCTCTCATCACTGGATGTGGTAAGATGGTGCCTTTGATGACGTCAGCAGCAGCCGGGCTTGTGTATTCTCTACTTCCTGTATCCAGCAGTCTTGGGAGAGAGGCTGCAAAAAGCAGCTGTGGTCTGGCTGCTTCTGTGAGACATTTTGTTATCTTCTTCTGAATCTGACTGTTGTGTGCCGAGGAGACTGCATGTGAGCAACACCTAGAGCTGCCAGGATGGGCGCCATGAAACTGACAGAACAGGTAGGAGAAGAAAGAGGTGCACTACAGAATGGGAATAAAACAAACCAAGCCTGCTCTGTCATGGGTTTATAACTATCTATCTATCTATCTATACATGTATCTCTCTCTCTCTTGATAGATATATATATATATATATATATATATATATATATATATATATATATATCAATATACACACACAATGGGCTCAGGAGCTACATCACTGATATGCTTTTTCTACAGATGTTTTATTTGCTTTCTACTTTAATACATCTTCTTATAATCTTTGCAACCAAAACAAAATCGGTCTAGAAGTACTATCGTTTTTTTTTTTTTAATAAAAAGAGTCTATAGTTTAGATGTGGTTTTGCACACTCAAAATGTTGATATTTTGTGTTCCTGCCAAAATTGCTTGTTTATATACTGTTTCATAAATATATGCATTAGCGCAGCGGTTCCCAAACCTCTCCTCAGGGCTCCCGGACAGATCACAATTTCAATTTAAAACTGTATTTAAGTTTCCCTGTGTGTAACTTTTTCTAATCTAACACATACTGCTTATATTCTCAGAAACGCACATTACATTGAGTCATCCTATACACACACATATTTATTTTATTTAAAAATAAAACTTGTTTCCCACATCCCCAGAGCTGCTTACATAGGCATGGTGTACCTACCAATAGAAACACTTCATTTGGGTACAGATTTTAAACCTTCAAGCCAACAGCAGCACAATGCAGAGATCTACAGATAAGTGACTCCTCCTGCTTCCTTCTACAGGGGTCTACACACCCCATGATTCTTTTTTTTGCATAATCTGCCATCACTGATCGTTACAATGTATTAAAATGTTTTAGCTGCCTGTGATTGGCCAAAATTAATTACAAATGTTATGCTAATTTTAGCAGGGATTGCCAGGGATGTTATCTCACAAAAGCAACTGCTTGCAAACTTCAGAGATTTAGCAAACGTCAGGTTGAGTTTGTTAATGCTTATTTTTGTATTTTTTCATGCAAAAATATTTTCATACACTACTGACATGCATTCATAATCCAGGGAATTTAGATATGCCTTTAACAGGTAAATGGTGCCTCTAATTTCCTCACACACTGTTTAATTTAAATCCTGGCCTGTCTGGAGATCCACAAGGAGAGGTTTGGGAACCACTGCATTAGCAGGTTTATTTTGTATGAATATTTTGGTACAGTATTTGTCAATTTTATGGAAAAAGACAATTAAGGATGTCAATAAATTGTTATTGAAGCTAAAGTGTTTTTATTGATAAACCAGATATTTGATTTGTATCTATTGGGCTTTAACCATATTGCATATTGAGTTAAGTTGATGCAGTCAGTATCAATATTTTATGAGTCATTAGTACTGGATTAAAATTGAATTTATTTTACCACAAACAATATTAATTATTATTATTATTTTTTTATTGTTGACTATTGCTTTTCTATGTGTACATCAGCTTGCTGTTGTTGTTCAGTTGTGTCCAACTCCCCTAGGATGCCTGGCACATCTTGTAAACTGTTCTAATGCATTGCTGCCTCGATTAGGCATCTCCTTGTATAAATCTCTGCTGCCCAAAACATGCTCATGTGCCACATAGAATCGGTCAAAAGGCTACATTCAATCCCCAAGTCATAAGTTTCCTCACCCGTGGCTTACAAATCCAAAATATCATCACATTTTTTCGTGATTGGCGACCACATTCTGATGTGTTTACTTTTCTATGTTTATTCGTCAAGATTTTGTGTAGGATATAATTTTCATAT